>VBVR01000199.1:8928-66408 GCA_011638315.1 Tetramorium parvispinum | reverse complement strand
GTTGTATATATGTATATATATATATATATATATATATATATATATATATTACATGAAATATAATAAAACGTACACATGAGCAGGTAAAATCCGGTCTTTTTTAGACAAACTTAAAATTTTTAAATTGGAAACTGGAGAAATCAATATTCTTCATGTAAATGAATAAGTAATATGCGTTTGCGCGTCGTCGAAAATAATCTAATTTTTCGCTCTTCATTTAATGCACGTGCGTACGCGGTATCTTGGGAGTGGGTTGCGCGTCTTCTCTTCCGTGTTCTTTTCCGCTGTCATCGCGGCATTTTTGTCCCTATGCTCGCTATGCTTTTTCAAGACTCCCGAGACACGACCGCTAATAAAGCGCTTCACGTCTCTTCTTTACCTCGCTCTGGTGCTTTATCCGCGTTTTCTTTTCTCGGACTCGCGCTCGGCTTCGGACAGACACGATATGCGACTCTTCAGCCACCGACTACTCATCGCGCTCGGCTTGTTTCGCCGGAAATTGCCCATCAGGCATGTTAATAGCGATGTCTGCGTGTATTCCGACCTAATATTTAGTAGTTCTGGCCAATGGCCGAGAAACGCATTAATGCAGATTGTCGCTATCGCGCCACGATGCGGCGGACTTCCCCGACGAGACCATTATACACGCTTCAACCCTCTCGCGCTTTCTCTCTGCATTTCTCTCTTTCTCCCTTTTGCCTATCCCACCTCCCGTTTTACCCGCGATATCTCTCTCTTGCTTTATTTGTCTGCTCCTCTCGCTCTTCCAAAATTGATTCGCCCCAGGGAGTCGCGCGGCAGGCGTAAATCATCGAGAAAATTTGATTGCACTCGTTTCGCGACACGCGCTCTTTTTTATACTCAGCATTACGTGTCAATTGGAAAATCAAGAGAAACTGAAACGATAGTAACAAATAACGCAAGGATTGCATTTGACACAACTTTTTATGTTGTTGTTAATTGATTTGTTCTCGATAGTCTGATCATTGTCAGCGACAAATTATACTTATCATTGTCCGATATTAATAATTTTTGAAATCTGGAAAGATACTTGTAGCTTGTAGAGTGTATAATACTATTTTGATTATTGTTAATGAAAAGGGAAATTTGCAAAAATAACTAGCAGACCATTGTGGATACGTGTAAGATATATGTAATATGTTTCTGATAAAATTTTGACACAATGTCATATGTCGCTCACGAAAAGTTTTGTATGTAATATGTCTAATATCAGGATGTTATATTTCATACACATTTAATCTTGGCTTTAATTTAAATACTTTAGCAAAATGTCGCTCTATAAAAATGTTAAAAAGTGGATTTTTAGATTGAAAACTAGATATTTAAATTTAAAGTTTTTTTTTATATCGTTGAAATAAAATCGATATGCACATATTTTTCGTTTTCGATTAGTAACAGTAGTTGTGCCACATCTTGTACAGCTCGTACACTCGGCAGGAGGAATTCGCGCGTCTGCCGAAAGTCTCGCGTACCACGGAATAATTAAGCGAGCACAAAGTGTCGGGAACGTCCCGCTCGTCTCGTTTATAATTTCAGGACGGCGCTGAACGTGCGGCGTTGCAAACGCCGGAACTACCGGTGGACCGTCCGACCGAGAGAGAGAGAGAGAGAGAGAAAGAGCCAGCAGGGAGAGATCCGACAGGTAAAGAGACAGACGCGACACCGGAGGTGCACGTTGGGATACCGCGCGTCAAGTGAAATTATGCGAATCACGACGAACGATTGTCACCTTTGTTTAAGCGACCGCTCGCTTTCGCGCGTCGCGTCCGTTCCTCTTCGGATCGCTGGCCATAGGACTGCAGAGTATTTTCCCCTCTGTATTCCGCCAGTGTATAGCCGGCGTGCTCTAATTGACTGAATTTCATATCTTTGTTACGTGGCGGCAGCGGTACCGTTGTATCTCAATGCACCGGCACCGCATAATTCGGTCCACAGACAGCGCGGACTTCGACGAAGGCAGCTGCGGTAGCGGCACGATCGCGAGCGCGAACGTAGTTTTGCCGACCGTATATCAATGCCGGGAATGCAAATTTCTCTCGGAACCTTGTTAATGACGCGGGAGAATCGATATATTCAACGGTATTTTACAAAGTGGATACCTATTGGTTCGTACTATTAGTCTACGCCGTACATTAATCCATACCAATGAACGCTCCTGTAATTTTGCACAAAATGCAGCGCAGAATATAAGCAGACAGAAAGACTTCGTTGATTCTATTCACAAGAAATTTCATTTTTATCGATGCAAAATCCGCATTAAGGTTGATAAAAGCTTTCAGAAAATAAAATAGGATACGGTAAGCGACGTCACAATGACATATCAGTCTCGCTATTGTACGTAAAAGCGTATGACGTGCATTGAGAATCTAAAATGTGCTTTAACGATAAATGCAATAATTATTATCGCGAATCTCTCTCTATTCTATCTCTAATCATTTTTGTGCAGATAAACTTTTATATAAAAACTTAACATTATTATAATAGTTCCAACAATGCGACATAATTATTCTAATTACTTGACTATTTAACACAACAGTAAGCGTATAAACAGTAATTATGTAATTATCATTTTAATTACGTTATTGTATTTACGCGGAGCTTAATATACGAATTAGAAAGAAAGGTAGATTAGAAGGTAAAACGGCGGAGAACAAATGAGAGAAGTATTAAAGGGCAAAAAGGGTTACTGTTGCGCCACGCATCTGCTTCACGTATCTGCGTCGCCGCAACCTCGACTAATGGCTGGCTAATTGGCGGAACGCAAATAAATACCCTCTAGCACTGCCGTGAGAGTCAGCCACCTCCTGGGACTAGGTCTATGAGAATATACTGCCTTTGGACATGCATTGCCACTTCGATGGCTCCGTGGCTTCACACTAGTGTATAGATTCCATCTCGCGATGGATGATGTCACGAATGACATCGAATGACTCTGTATAAAGAAAGACATCACTTGTATATTATGCTCGAGGGAGAAAATAGATTGTTCCTTGAAGTTTCAACAAATATTAATGTTTCTAGGAAGAATATATTCCACACGTGTGAGCTATGCAGTTATAAAAATGATTATTTTAAATATTCTTCTTTTAAAGAACTACTTTTCAACTCATATTTATCTTTAATCTATTAAAAGAAGGAAATATTCCGTTACCGCTCAACTGATATTATCCGGAACTAAAATAATCGAATAATTATTTTTACATTATTCATCGCGCGTGTCAGAATGTGGCAGGTGGCAGTTATTGGAACGTTCATTTCCTTCTTTTATTAATTAAAATCTTATATTTGTGATTGCATTTAAAAACTGATATTAATATTTAAGCGTTTTATATACTGTATGTTCTTGCTATCACCTACAGCCCCCCAGTCTCATTACAATATTCATCAGTCACAGGCCCTTCATTAAGGCCAAGAGATAAATGTGACCCGCAAGTGTCAAAAGTTTGCCGACCCGAGACTCACGCTATACAGTCTAATATTAACACTCGCGTTGTTACAATCCGGATGGCATAATCTTACGAAGTTTTCCGTATAATCTCCCTGTCACGACATAAAATCTGAGAAAAGTTTACGTGGCGCGGCGTTACGATTAGGTCATCTTCCAACCACTTTCGAAAGGTCTACGATTTTCGAACTTTTAAGCTTCAGAAATGTAGTTAAATAATTAAATATTTGCTCAAAAATTCAAAACAGGTTTTCTTTAGTATTCAGTAAAATGATTAACTTACAATTAGTAGAGTGCGACAACAAATGACTTTACTCGAAATTTTTCCTAATTAAAAATTTTTATCTGATAATTTCTTCAGAGAAATGAATAAAATAGTTGATGAAAAAATTAATTTATATTCTTCGAATTGTCATAACAAACATCTTAACTATAGATATAAAGATCATGAAATAATCTGAGCATTAATGTAGCTTTCTGAGCAAAACAGTTCTGGCATTACGCTCACAATTGACTTTCTCCTCTTATTTCGATCAAAAACGAGTCGCCGAATGCAAGAGCAACGGCAACTACATCGCTGGTTGCGGCAGTCGACACAGAACGTGACGTCAGCGAATGCAAATCTCGTCTTTTATCGCCGGTCTCGCAGGTCGGTTGAAATTCTTCTCGAATCCGCACGAATGCAGTTCTAGTGGCGACGACAGCGGCGGCGACGGGCCCGATCGTGCTCGATCGTTCGAGGATACGTCGTAAAGTAGAGAATCGATTTGGAACTATCGGGCAATTTTCACAGCGACGTTTTTTTTTTTGACCGGTCGCTCGGGGCTACTCAAGATCGCACATCCTCGAGCGATACCATCGCGTTATGGCGTTTACACGTCCCTCCAACCGCTCGGATAATAGCGCGGAGGGATATGCTTTTACAATATATTTTTCACTATAAAAATTTCAATCGCTGTAAATCGATTTGGTGACGAGTGGACCTATCGTTTTGGTTTGGGACACGCGTATGTACATAATTCCGAACCTTTATCACTTCTCGATTTTTCTCCTTCATTTTTTCTTGATTTATTTTTTAATCTCGAGAAAAAAGCGACATAGTTTGCAATAAGTATCTACAAATTTCCTGTATTTTTTCCAACTCTTTTAAAAAAATCCTTTTAATTTACAGTCATGTATTCTCATTCGCGAAAATGCGAATAGACAAATAGCGGCACACGAGAATAGAATGTCAGAATGAGGATTATCGTAAATTACGCGGTCTTAACGAACAAAAAAGGAAACGTTATCTAAAAGTAGTAATAATGGTAGAAAATATATCGGCTTTTGCACTATATACGAACGTATACGTATGTGTTTCTCGCGAGAGATAATGGAAATTAAAATCGGCATTTTTATACTAATTTGTGAGAGGAAAAAATACAGTTTGTTTCTTACAGTACTTATTTTGTCTGTTAATCAACGCGAGGGATTAACGTAGTTAATTCCTGGATTATACTCGCGCAGAGAGCTATAACAATAATAGTCTCAGTGGAAAATTTCGCGGTGTAGCTTAGAATACTCTGCGTATTATTAACCCTAATGCTTGTGAATTTGTTAATTTTATTTCGCAGGTGTCGAACACCGATACTCACCACTTGCACGTTTTATGCTAGATATAATTTAATTTACACGAGGCTTTATATACGTCACTTTAAAAATGCATACGCATTACAGGGAACAATGCTCGCACGTAATTAAACAAACAAAATGATGGCAATCATGGGGATTGAAGAATGTATGCGATATAAATTGAAATTTGCAAATTATATCATCATTGGACCAAACCCAATATTCAGTGATAAATAATAAATTGCATTGATAACGTTTAGCAAACAAGTGCGCATGCATTTTCAACGCGCCCGGAACAATTGGCATCCAAAGCGGAATTACGTTTGTGACGCTTAATTTACACCTGTCTAGAGCTACAAAATTTGGTGGTTATATTTAATCGGATATATCGTCCGCGTGTACGTGAAAAGGAAGTATTTTATGCCTACAGTGTATTCCTCTTTCGGTTTTGCATTTGACACAAATGTTTACTCGTCGGATACACTCGTGAGCACTGGCATAATCAGCGAATGTTATTGCAATTTTTATTTGACACAAATTATCTCTCTCTCTCTCTCTCTCTCTATTTTTCGTTTTAATTATTTTGATATATTTTTTCGCAAATATCCATTTGTTCAGAGATACTTTTTAGACAGAATAATTATTTCCCTTTTCATTCGTTCTTTCTCTTTTTGTTTCTTCCTTTCTGCAGCTTCTTCCTCTTTGCCCTAGAGACTTTGCTTTTAACATCAGACACTCTTCTATATAATGCAGAATCTACGGGACCGTATGTTATGTCACTGCATACGAGATTATTGTCGCTCGCGAAAAGTTTCAAATTCCAAAGGCACAATAGCTCAATTCGACCGCTATCGGTTTTAATATCTTTCTAACCGCGAGCGCGCGTTCGTCAATTATTTTTCGGGCGGACGTGTATCGATCGCGCGAGATATGAAAACTGTCGGCGCGTATCGGCGCGGCGACGTGCCGTATGTCGTGCTTTGTAACTCGTCGCCTCCAATTTTTCGGCGCGCTCTCGATCCGCGCGGAACGAGATCAAAGGTGTCACTCGCCGTTACAATAATTCCGGCCATCGTCGACGGCATCGACGCGCGCTATCGACGGCGACTATCGACCAATAGATTCGATGGCGTCCTCCTTTCGTTTTCACAGCGTGCGTACAATTTATCCATTCGTTTCTTTATATCGATATTTTTGTTATTTCCGCGTCAATACACGTCATATATCTGTGAGCGAAAGCGATGAAGGATTTAAAATATTTCTCACCCGAGGCATGCTATAAGGTAGCTGTCCCAGTTGTAAGTCATATTCCAATAATAAGTCATTTTTGCTATTTAATTTATTTGATTAAACAATTAATTATTAAACATGTTTAAGAAGGCACATAATAAAATTGTATGCAATCACGCTATCTATTAGTCATAATATCACATCTTTTTTACTGAACTATAATATTACAAAAATATTGAAAAAAGAATTGTTAACTGACAACGTGTTTTGTTTAAACTCTAGCTAAATGTCAATAGTACGAAAGTGTGGATATTTCATAAATAAAATAAGTAATATATATCTGCAAAACAGGAAGTATACTGTTTTATATTGAATCTGTATGTAATATTAAGTAACACAAAAATATATAATTTTATTTTTTTAAACGATAGGTCATTAAAAAAATGCTGACTTATTACTGGGACATTAAGTGACTTACTATTGAGATTAACTAAAGAGATTACGAGTGACTTACAACTAGGCCACTAGCAGACGTTTATTAAAACTAAAATAATTATTATATTGATAATTATTATATGTATATCTCACAAAAAGTCATTTACTTTATTTCAATATAATAACTCAAAATTCAGAGATTTATTATGAAAAACGTATATTTAACTTTTTATACTTTTTTTTATTAAATTGTTATCAACGACCTTAATGACTTTAAATGACTTATAATTGGGACAGCTACCTTACTATTCTGAATTTTCTATACAAAGTTTTATTAATATCGACAGGTTGAAAATAATTAAGTATATGTATTATTATTTAATTGTAAACTATCACATTATCATATTTAACGATTTATACGCAAATGAAATCCACTCGCAGTGATTCTCTTTATATAAAAGCCAATCATTCCTGTGTTTCAAATTCGATATCGATCGATCTTGGAGTTTCTGTGTTCTGGACCACTCATCAGGAAATGCGCGCGAACAGAGTGAAACTTGGGGAACGCTATCGACACGCGAACGAAATTGAAGCGAAACAGCTTGACGCCCTCGAACGAGAGACCAAGTCTCACTATTCTCGATTACCTCTCTCGTCGCTAAAATTGCTGACGTCGAAGAACGTTACAGAGCGCGCGCATTCCACATAACTTCGGAAACTATCGGAGTCTTGTTGATAAATAAAGAATAGCGGTTGCTATCTTTTCTGTCGTTCGCAATTGCGATTACAAGAAGATGATATGGCAATTTTTTTCGTATATCTCTTTAAAATGCAGGTAAAACACGAATCAAATCAGTGTGGCGGAGGTCGCGGATGAGAGGTCGAGGGGTCGTTGGCTGCTCTTTGTGCGCCGCGAAACTAGATTGCTCGACTGTCAATAGCAGAATAATTGAAAGACGCGAGCTTAATTAGTACTCCGGCCAAGTCCCGGCTTTCTACCGAGATTATTTTGAGCCGCTGGTACGGAGGGAAAGATGAAACGTATACCGGACGTAAAGAGAGACGAAGAGGACTCAGGCGCGAGGGTAGAACGGAAAGAAATTGACCTTACGACTTTTAGCGCTTCACGTTTCTCAGCGCGAACACGGTCGCGCAGTCGAAGACGTGTCGGGAATGCTGGGGAACGGGGCACGGCGAATAATAGAGACATCAGACAGGTATACGGGGTGTCGGGTAAATATGTGGAAAGTATTTTATGCGATGGCTTTGCGAAGCCATTATAGAGAACATCAAAATTTATTTTTACCGATATTTCAGCTTTAACGTTATTTATCAATACTCCTCTTTTTGTTAGTAGAGTACATATGATGGAGAGTTTTAAAATTATCTACATGAGTTACAATGGGACATGAAGTAACGCGCAGCAACGTGAAGAAGATACATCCTGACATGACTCCTCGAATGTGTACACTTATATGGATCATATTATGTAGATCTTTTTACATCAAACGCATTTTTTCGGCTATACGATTTCAGAGAAGCAGATTTGCCGGCATATATTTCCACATATTATATGACACACTGTACATCATGATGTCTCGTGACAGTTTCTGCTAGTTCTTTGCCAAGTCGAGTCGTTTCTACCGTTAAGTTTTTTTCTTCGTCTTTTGGACCTCGGTAATTTCATTAATGAAATTTTATCAGGCGGATTCTGTTCAACGCGCACTTGTTCTGTTCGATCGAACAGATCGTACGGTACATTCTTTCTTTCAATATGGTCTACGTTTTTATTCTATTATTTCCTACTTTTTCATGTATATCTTTTATAGTGCGGATTAAAAGTTTTGTCAAGATCTTCTTTCACAAACTCGGATTAATCAATCTAATCTAATTAGAGATTAAATAATTCGGATACGTTTCGAAATCTTGTAAAAATACGATCAATATTAATAGCTTCAATTTATCATAAATTTATATGTTTAAACATATTTAAATTGATATTACAAATTTATAATGTTGTAAATATATTTAACCAATTTATAAATACTAGAATAATTACTAAAATAATATGTTTAAAACGTATTATACCGAGTGACATTTATGCACGTAGATTAAGAAATTGAATTTACTGCAATTTATGAAAAATGTCTGTGGTTTCCCCCAAAGCTATTAGTCGGTAATAAAAAAATGATGTTGCAATTGCACTGTTACGCTAATCCCTGCTTTCACGCACGTACACGAAAACAATTGTAGCTGTCTCGATCATGTTGTCGAGGTTACCAGGATTGTCGCGTACGCCAGAACAGGAGTGGAATTCTCAGACCGACCATATTCGCCGCAGGTTCCCGCTACGTGATAGAGTTAAGAAATTCGGCGCATCGATCCGTCGGAATCGGATCGCCAACGGCAGTTTACAAATTCTGTGAACCTCGCGGCATCGGATTTAAGGGGGTACTCGCTGCATCGGATCTGAGCTCGCCGATATTCCGCGACAATTTTCCGCAACGTATTGCATTATGTTTAATGTAATCGGTTTGTCATCTTGTAATTTGCGAACCTAATTAGCGTGTGTACGATTGCGACGCGCCAGTCTCGGTTGATGCAGCTTTTCGAGCAGGCGATGCGGAAATCAGCTTACCGTCGTGTTATTTCTATTACGACTAGTCTCGGGCCCGGGCGAAACATGGAGAGCGAGATGGAACCTTGGAAAATCGTTAACTTCTCCCGAGGTGTTCCGCGACATTTATCACGCGGAGAAACTGAAATTCATTTTAGAGCGGTCGCGAGCGACGAAAGTTAGATAGCTAGATGGATAGCTTTATTACCAGCGCCGGAGACGCGCCCCGATCATCGTTGATCTCACTGCTGGAAAATCGTAAGACCAAAATCCAAACAGGAAGATTCATACTGCTGATTTTGAATTTGATAGAATCTAGAATTAAGTAAAAAATTGTATCTCATCAAAAGTACAAAGAAAAAAATACAATCAAAGACTGATAAGTATGAAAAAAATTTTTAAACTTTACTTTTCTGATGTAATTTTTTCTGCGTTGCATTATTTATTTATATATTATTTATAAAATATAGAACTTATGAGAATATAGTTAAAATATGCCAATATAATTTTTATTCAAAACATTAAGTTAAGTAGAAGTTACATTAATTCGTAAAAAAAACTAGCTATTTAGAGACTGTTGCTATTTCTTGCGAAAGAAAACTCGATCATTAGATGATCAAAGAATATTCTGTAAGAAGTGCTTATTTATAGCTTATGGAAGTTGTATATACCGTCGATATACCGTTCCATAAACTGAATGAGAACGTCAAGAGAAAATGCGATTCGAAAGATCGCACCACGCGATCCGCAATCGATCGTCCATCTTCTATCTTGTCGTATCCGACAAATCTATCGAGACGAGGAAGAACTTATCGGTGTGCGCCATTCATTCGCGTGCGCGTAATTCTTTTTTCGTGCACACATACATACACTTATTCGCGTGCGCGCACACACACGTAGAGTCGGCACAGACTCTTTACGATCCTATAGATCGTACAAAAATTCCGATCGGACGGACGAATGAACGTCGCGAATACATTCTGCAATTCTTATCGCACGATCCCTCGTCCTTCCGGGAATGCGAAAATTGACTTTCCTGAGAATTATGTGCGAGACCTAGCGCCGGCCGACATATATATATATCTGAGCGCGCACAAGAACGTACTTTCGCATATACGTACGCGGAATCGGGAACCGAACGAGATTCCGCACCAGGAATGCAACACGTACAAAG
Organism: Tetramorium parvispinum; assembly: GCA_011638315.1. NCBI lineage: Eukaryota > Metazoa > Arthropoda > Insecta > Hymenoptera > Formicidae > Tetramorium > Tetramorium parvispinum. Next base: position 55,875 of record VBVR01000199.1, on the reverse strand, counting down.
ATCGAGAATTTCAGGGCATGTTATGAGCGGTGCAATATTTTCCGCGAATAACCCGGGATAATATAATTCCCTATAATTTTCAAGTGGCATAAGTTTATATATATATAAGTATCCTTTATTAATCGTTGAGCTAAATCAGAAATCGCCGTCGAGACGCGAGCGTTAGTTTTTCAATGCTCTTAAGACATTGCTCGAAAACCATTTCTTTTAGCTCACTACTTTCAATATTTGAACGGATACATAATACAGACTATCCTCCGTTTCGCGATACGATATAGCACAATAGAAAAGGAAACAGTTTAGAGATTTGCCATCGAGATGCTCCGCGAATGCACTTTGATGCCATTCGATGTCGCGCGAAATTTGTATAACGCGATTAAAGTGTGCCCCGAATTTTCCGCGAGGTTGAGGAGGGCCGCGAGATCGGGGTTATCGCATTACGGAGTTTCCGAAAGCGCGTACATTTACTAGGACGGCTTCTCTATTACTCGGGAATCCGATAGCGCCTCTCGTGGCACTCCGAAGTTCCGTTCGCCCTTCTTAGAAAGGGCCGTAAATATTCACACGGGGTTGGGGGATGCATAAAACGTACCTGTTCTCCAGGCTAATCATCGCACGATAGGAAGAGAGAGAAAGACAGAGTGAGAGTGAGGAGGGGAGGACAGAGAGGGAGGGAACGAAGGACAGGGAGAAAGCCGATCGACAGGCACCTAGGGATTGTTTATTCCTATGTATGCGCGGCGAATGCACGGTGAATACAACCCCATTTGCAACGTGACATTAACAGCTTCTCGTTAAGTCCCGAGTACGTTAGTTTCTCCCTTCGCGGAAAGGCTGAAAGAACTGAACGTAAATGTATTTCTCGATCGAAAGTCGAAAAAAGTTAGCGGCCAATTGTCTCGCTACGCGTTATTTATTTATGAGAAATATTTATTGTCGTTTACTTATTTGTTACCATTCATTTATACAGATAAAGTTCTTATTTAATTTATATGAAATAAAAAAAAGAGAGAAAATTGATGAAAAAAAATATTAGAGAAGATATGTAGTTATCGAGAGATTAATCGCAAATTTAATACGTGAAATATAGCAACGTTGGTTGTACTTTTATTCTATTCAGTCTATCATTTATTTACGGGCAAATTTAATATTTCAAATAAAAAAGAATATGATACATTTATATGAAAAAGGATACCAGAAAAAATATGTATATACATGTATGACTGTTGCGTGACAAATATGATATGTGAAATAGCTATGTTCGATTGCACTTCCATCCCATTGAATCTCGTCCGTTTATAGATATATGAAATATTAATGTAATATTTAAAATAATAAAATTTCATATTTTGTAAAAGAATATAGAGAAAATATGTATTTATCAAATCATTAACTTGCTCATAGCCAGTTCGATGTCTGAAAATATTTAGACCAGATTTTCTATTTTATTCAAAAAAATCCTATGATTACCTAAGTGAATTTCATATATAATGCACTGAGCAAATAATTTGAATTATTTTATTAGTTTGAAATAAGTATTTCGGGAAATTTTTGAAATATTTACAAAGTATATTCGAATAACTTTAATTTTAATCCAGATAATTGATATTTAACTTTATTTTTTCTTTTCAATTTATAGATCGCTAAAATTTGATTTATAAAAAGAAATCTCTAGTTTTATATTTGATAGCATAAATAATATTTAAAGAATTAACACGTTAAATATTTCAGCTTTGTATAACAGCATTTTTCAAACGTCATGATAATATAATTTAACTAATCTATTTTTTATTAATATAATTTTGTCTTATTAGTGTACACACTGTGCGCGCTTTATTCTCAGCTGGTTTTATACGTCGAAGACGCGGTTAAAATTAAGCCGAGTAAAAAAAGGTGAGCGCACGCGGGGAACACAGTTAATGGAGAACTCGTTAGTGCGTTAATTGCTCTCTTCGTTTCGATAAGAACGGTCGTAGAAAGAGAACGAGATGATAAGGCGTCTCGACTTAATTAAGAAGTTCACTGTATTGAGAAACAAGTAATTTTTGCGCAGATATCCCGGGCATACGTTCTGTCGATATAAAAATGCACTGCAGAATATCAGACAACCGATCGACATTTATCTCGGGATGTGACGTCGCATCGAGTGTATGCGGAGATTATCCGTGACGTGCCGGATAATGGGATGAATCGACAGAGGAGATCGACGGATAAAGCGAGCAATTTATCACGACATCGCGCGATATACAATACTTCGTTACGTAATTAAAGTGACTGATTAAAACAGAGAAACGCGCAATCGTACAATAAAGCAGTCCGGTATCGCGCACTATCCGTATGCAAATAGCAAGTAATTCTTACCGTAGAAATTAACATAGAGACTAATAAGGTATGCGGACGTAATATTATTTCGCAATCAGATAAATGGACGATGGATGGATGAATGGATGAATGGATGCGATTAAATAATTTTGGATTGTCCGATAAAAGATTGCATTCTTAGAGGCCCTTAGACATGCAAGAATAAATATGCGAGCACGGAAGTAAACGAAACGTTACGGTAAACGCCGTGAGCCAAATAAATAATTGCAAGGGTGCAAGTCGTGACCGCGCTACGCGAGGATGTCTGGAGAATATGTAATGCTAATGCATTCTCATGGCGTTGCATAGTAAAGTAAATGTACACAGTATTTTGCGAAAATGTCATTGTGCCGGAAGATAAGTAACAAAACACCGAAGCAGATCGTGGAATGATTAGTGATAAGGCGCGTAAGCGAGAAGCGACGCGCCTCCTCCTCTACGTTTCCCTCTCCTTCCCTCCCATTTTGTACCTGAAATGCTTCCTGCGTACGGGCCGTGGCCTTCGGTCATATATTCTGTGTGCACGGGTCATTAATTTTATTCGAATGCAATTCGGGTCGGGTAAACCAAAGTCTATTGGCGAGCACCTTATAAATCGTGTAGTGCCGGTCGGGTGTCGCGAAAAATCGAGCAAGTGCCGCTCGTTTTATCCGATTCGTGGAACGAAAAGTGATTTTGGTTAGCTATCGGGCTCGGGCCGCCGTAAATTCGCAGTGGTAGAGACAGCTCATTGATTTTCCACCGTTGTTCTTAATTCCATCGTTTCTCGCATCGCTGGTGGTTACGGCGTCGGTGGCAGTGGCGGTGTTGGTGGTAGAGGTGGTGGCGGCAATGCCGGCCGCCGTGGCGCGGTGTGCGGTGTGGTGAACGGAAGTGCCGATTGCGAATTGCGCCGCTCGAAGAAAACAGCTCGTAATGAAGGTTGGCGGCGCTACTCAGGTAATAATTCTCCTTCAAGTGGGTCATCGCTGGGTAATCGATATTTTCGACCCAACTGCTACTGAGGTCAAGTAGTTTTCGACCTTTGATATGTCGATCGTTATTCGTACGGGAGCTCCCGTAATCGTGAATAAACGAAGCTGTATTATTGAAAATCGGATTCGTTCATCCACTTCTTCTCGATCCGTTTGATGTACCTTTGATCTACCTTTCATTTGTTAAGAGAAAAATCCGAATATCGTGAATTCTTTTTGTGTAATTAGAGTATGTGGAGGTTTTTTTTTTTTTTTTAATGAGATTGAGAATTTGAATTGATCTCGGAGTAGAAACGCGAACTTTGATAATAAACTTGACTTCAAGTATTGGAATTATATAATTCTAGAGAATTTTGAAATTGATTAAGATAATTGATAGTTTTAAAAAATTTTAAAGATACAATTTAGAATTCAACTATTTAGAAGAATTTGTATTTGCTAAAATTTTCGATAAGGATTATTCGCTTAAGAATCGTCGTTTTATCGTGACATGAATTGGTCGCACATATCGAGGATATTCCGAATAACCGTATTCTTTTTGTGCATGCAGCTATTTCGCCACCGTTACGACGTATCCGTCTCGTTTCCTTGTGTTTCTTTCTTTCCTCTCTGAATTCTATCGTTATTTACGTCTCCGTTTCCTCTCGTGCCGACGTAGCCTTCTCGGCTCGACGTTCCCGAAGTTCCCTAAAGGAATATCTTTCTTGTCTGTTTTTACGCGCGTCGAGCCGCGAGGCGGTGAACACCTACGGGAGATCCCGCGTCCTGGAAGGTCCTCGGGGATAGCGGCGCCGAGAACCGCCCCAGAGAAATATGGTCAGAGTATCATAAAAAGAAGATAAAGGAAGTAAAGTATATGGTCACGACGCACCCCCAATTGCCATTTGGCATGTGTTGTCATCGGTAAACTTGATATCGCTTAGCTCTCATCGCTTTTATTTTCAAAAATCACATTGCATAATTGAAGGAAGATTACAATTTGCCGTCGACATTATGCAAATCAAATCTCTTGAACGCTATTTAGAATGTTGCTGGATCCTATTTAATGTTTTCCATTATTATTCAATTCAATAAAAAGAGCTAAATATAAGATACAGATTGCAAGTAAACAGCAGCGACATTTATTCGGGTTATTTTATCTATTATTATGTTCTCTTTAAAAAAACATGAGAGAAAGAGAAAGAGAGGGAGAGAGAGAGAGGAAGAGAGAGACAGGAAGAGATATACATTTCTCATTATTCGACGTAATCGATCCTAGTTTCTCTGAGATGCTCCCTTTATACCATGATTGCTACCTAAATTGAACAAAATTGTTGCTTTCACGAAATTCACGTGTAAAACGACGCATTCTCTGTATGTCGATTAAGCTGTGATAGTGTCCGTTATCATTTTCCCCTTTTAATTGGAAAGTTCATTAGGGAATGCCTGTGTATGTCGGTCGCTCTCTCGCCGACCGCGTCGTGTAGTGTTTTTGGTCGTGCCGCGATGATACATGGATACAGTTTGCCGACGTGTGTGCGTGCATCGATGTACGCACGCAAGAATACTCACATATCCGCCACGCGATCATTCGATACGATTCGATCGATCACAGCTATCGCTGCTAGCTGCAGTATCCAATGCGTATTGTGAGCGTAGAATTGACGAATGGACCGCCGGCGCAGCCTGGTTTTCGACGAGTAATTAACGACATTATTTCGGCGAGGCTGGTGGATACATTTGTATTCAAATTTACTTAGAGATGCAACCTGGACACGCCGATACAGCGCCGACTGGAAAAAAATGTTAACGTCAATGATGGTCTCGCGGCAGATTTTGTACAATATTTTCGAATTCTCAAAAAAAAATGAAAAGTTTATAATTGTGTATGTATATACATATATAAATGTACGTATAATATATGTATATATGTACATATATATATTTGTGTCGATTATTTTGAAAAAAATAAATCTAGTTTTCCGACAATTTGAATTGCAAGCAGATGTAAATTGACATGATATATTGATTTTAGCAAAATTTGAGATATTTCTCTAAAGCGAACATTAAAATCCTTTATCGTCATCAATCGTTATCGCAATTTATCTTTTTAAATTATAAATTGTGTAAATTATATTAATTCTCATGTCCCACTCTATGCTTGATCTCGTATATACATAATTACTTCATATATTTTAAAAATTAATTTCTAAGGCGTTCTTGTCCCGATATTTCAAAACTGTATTCGCAAAAATATCAATCTCTATTCGCAATACTATCAATGCATGAAACCAGTTTTTGTCAGACCAGTCCTTCTTAGACGAATTTCTTTTTCGTCGAATATTTTGAAATTTATCGTATACCGATCTCGTGTTGCCGGAATTTTTCGAGAAAACGGAATGGACATTTTTTGAGGTAGAGTAAATTGGATCTCGATGAAATCGTGCCGGGCTTCTGCTGGAATGCACACAGCACGATGCGTCTACATCGGGAATCGACCTCCGTGCGAAGCTGGAAGCAATTCGACTTTTCCCGAAGATCGACGCGGGCGACCAACGATTTAGGAGAGAGTCCCGATCGCATCCAGCGGAAGCATTGAGCAGCAAAGAATTTTACGGCTGAGAATTCTAATGGAATCGCGCGTTAATTGCGGGCTCGTTTTAAAGCCGTCGGCAGCAATTAAGGGGCGTACGAATTAATTAATGCTTTCTTCTCCTTCTCCTTTTTTTCCGGTAACACCGACAAACGTGTTCGCGCGCGAAACCCAACGTGCGTACCCATTCTTCTTCCGTTTCTTTTTCCTTTCCTTTTTGTCCTATCCTTTCTCGTACCCTCCATCGACGTTCTTTTCCCTCTTCACTTCTATGGCAGGTACCTCACAATCCTTTCTGGGATACGGTATATCTGTAAAAAGAAAAAAAATATCGGATGAGTTATTTCATATCTTTGATCGACACCTGCAGGAGTATTTGCATGCGCACGTTATCGTTCATACGACGCAGTTTGTAAGACGGACACGAGAAAAGAAGACTTAGAGTCCGGGGAATCCCGAGGGGTTGCATTACCAGATTGTCGGTTGGGTAAGAATCGAGAGAGAGGGAGTCAGATCTGTTATACAGCATCGAGCCGATTCGTCCTTCTTCTTCATTTTCCCCGTTTCCCGTCTTCCTTTTTCCGTTGCGAGCATTCCCTTTGTCCTCGTCCACTTCCACTTCTCGTTTTCCGACGTAGAATGTCGTTCCGAAACGAACGGCATGGCTTTCTTTCTTTCTCTACTCCGTAGACCTGCGACAAGTCCTCTTCTCGAGAAAGTCGGCGTACGAGTCGGGAGAAGAATGCTTTGGAAATCAGTTTTTCCGGGCAATTCATCGAGGAGAGAAAGCAATGCTGGGTTATCGATGAGAACGCGCAACGATTCGATCTCGCGGAAAGGTCTTTCGACGCGCTGTAAATTATATCTACATTAGATTTACAAAATTTGATAAGATATAAACTTTTGAACTTTTTAACTTTAATTCTTTTTTACATGTTGGAATTTATGCGATTTTGTATTACTTGTATTTTGTTTATGTCCCTTAATTTCTATAATACTGTTTTAAATTAAGAAAGAGAGAAGTTTATATAAATTTATAAGAGGGAAAGAGAGAGGGGTATGAATGATAGAGAAGAAAAATTCTGATAGTTCTCGATATGGCTCACTTTCATGTTGCACATTTTCGAAGTGTCGACTCATCGACTTTTTCTAAAAATAAGTTTACTTTTCGAAGTTGCCTCTGTCTTCTAGTGACACTCGATAAATCGCCGAAGTTCCGCGCGTGACAGGTCGAACGCTTCAAGCGGTTTGTGCGGAATCTAGATTTATAAATCGTCTCCGCCGGAAGTGTTTCACTGTAGTATTCAACTCTGGCAGGGCATCGCTCGTCTATGGTGTCTGCGCAAGTATTTAAATAGAATCCGTTCTGAAACCTACCGCTATCCGTTGAAGAACGCGCGTCTGCGACGTGAATGTACGACGTTGAATGTTTCAAAGGAGGTGGAATTGGATCATTTATTCAACACCCATCTCACACATACCGTATTGGTAAGGTAGATGGAATGGTGAAAAAATGATAAGCAAATACGTATGTAAATTCATCCCGTTACCTGCACATAAATCAATATTTTATAAGTGGAGTGCAAATTCACTTTCATAGTACTTTGCAATCTTTACAAATACATCTCATTCAATGTAGCTTGGCTACGAATGTCTTGCAATAAACGAGGGTTTTTAAAAATTATCTATTGTACATCACAGCCGCAAAAATCTAAATTATTATATATACGAGAGTGTCATATTTGTACATGCATAAAAATAAATTAGTAATTTAAGACTTAAATTACAATTGAGCCATAATGTAATTGACAATTTAACAGAGCTTTCATCTATCGCCTGCTCGTTGTTCAGAGCAATATTTACACTGGCCGATCCCAATCTTTTAATTACCACGCAAATACGTAGGATCTGCTTTTATGTTAGCCGTGCACGTTTATTATTATGACGAGTCATCGTGTTAAGGGTTGCCCGGTTCGTACCACGCCTTAGGGTGCTATTACATCAGTCGTTTGACATGGTTGCCCGACAAGTCAATTGCTCCACGTGGCAAGGAAATTGACTAATTCGACAGTATGATTAATACGTTTGACAATCATGACACACAAGAAATATAATATCAGCTACGATAGATCCATTTAGAGTCCAAATTCAGTTGAATTCAGTTAACTCTTAAATTTAATGATTAATGTCACGCTTTGACACTTGAATAAAATGAACGCCATGAATGAGAATAGAATTTGAACGTATAAAAGTAGATACATCAAATTTTTAGGTCTTTAATTTCTTGCATGAAACGCATTGCTTCACATCGTTTCGAGAGCGTGGGAAACGAATGAAGGATAATCAACGTATTTGATTGCTCCTGTTATTGCGAAAAAACAAGTACAAGAGTATCGTCAATCTCGATTTCTTCCCTTCCGTTGAAATGATCGTTCATAGCAAGTGCTATATTTTCTACCGGCGCGTTTCTTCCGGTTATTTTCTCCGTTTTTCAACCGAGCACAGACTCTGTATGTTATTGCTTCAAGAAACATTTGGTTTCAAGTGGCGAAACGAAAGTATGCTTTCAAATAGTAAAAAGGAAAAGAAGCGGGAAATAAACGGGAAACATGGTCTTCTCCGTGTATACAAAACGTACTTCTTTTAGAATCAAAAAAGGAAAAATATCCAGTAGCGAATTATGATAAAGCGTCGACTTTGCGTCGACGCTGCGTAACGATAGCAGTTGTAAACATGATGCTCTCTCATAATAACGGCGGAACATGAAGAGCGTCGCGTCCATTTCAAAATACACATGTTCATGAATTTACCTAGGTTCCGCATCACGGCAAAAATTACACGCAAGTTATTATATGGCAAAGCACATCAAAGCGCTTCTGCGACCAATATTTATTTTCTCGTGGGTGACGTAAAAGGGTATACGGTGATCGCGATAACAAGTTCCGTTTGCGCGGACCGAATGCTTTAAACGCCGACGAGACCGCTGCTCCGTGCCCGACCGGTCGCTCTCTATCGTGGCACGCGCCGCTTTAAAGCTTTTAAACCTCGGAATCATGACGGCGGAAAAGCTTATGAAATTTAATGCAATTGCGTGAACGCACCACGCATGCCGGGTGCGGTGCCCGATTTCCGAAAAGCGTTCCGCTTTTTGGACGTATGAGGACGTTTGTAGAAATATCGATTCGACATAACGGTTTCCACGTCGATTCCTTCCGATTTGCCTCGTCACGTTACATTCGATTCGCTCTCCCGAAAAATCGCCTCACCGGAAGTAACCCAATGCGAGAGAGCCGATATTCTCCCCTACCGGCCACTCTTTTTGCGGCAGTTCTTTCCGGGCGCCGCTCAGCGCCCATCAAAGTCCACGAGGAGGCAAAATTTCGCGAGGTAAATCGAGGGAATGAGAGCCGATGCGCACCGTCCACGTACGACTTCGGCAGAGCATTGCGCGCACATCCCGATGTCCCTCGTTCCGGTAAAAGCTCTTCACGTCTCGATTCTTTCGCGTATCATCGCTTTCCGATACTCACCATCAAATTCTATATCGTATTCCACATCGTATTTATATACACGTTTCAAGAGTGAACGGTAACGACGTGGCGACAACAAACCTACGATTCGTCCGAGGTAACGCTCTCGGATATTTACATTTTGAAATTCTACCAAGATATCGATACTCCACACTCTATTAAAGAGCAACTCTCCTCTTGCAACTTTAAATTCTTTCCCGCTGGGTTTATCGTTTAATTCTTATTTTTCTTCGTTAAATATAAGTGCAAATTGTGCCATCGATAATTAAATTAACATCAGTCGTGCAATGAAATTGTCACATTTGCTCGTTACATAAACTGTTGGTAATTGTTTAATGTCCACTTTAAAAAAATTTTTTAAACTAAAAAACGATAGAAAATAAGTAAAACCGACGTTAAAGTTAATCTGCATTTGTAGAAATAGACATAAAAGTTCGGTTTATTCCATGTTTTCCAGGACAATTTAGCGATAAATTATATAATGTCACTCTGCATTCCAAAGTAAAAAAAAAAGTAATAGTTAATAATAAATTATGTATAGAAGGAGAAAATAGTTGTTCAAATTAAACCGAATTGACACGAATGTTTAAGCATCGAGGCAGCATGTAATCGATGTACTCTCGATAGATCAATGATGAAGGTGCATCGAGATGGACCTTGAGATTGCGGTATGTTATGCCAAGGCTGCCGTGCGCGCGGGGCCCCTACATCGCGACATTGCACGAAGTCACGAATGGTATAATTGAAAATCAATATTTGCGCTTGGTTTTAACCCTTGTATGCCCCTCCCTCCCCTCTTCCCTCCGCCCAGACTGTTCCCTGCCCCGCAAATTCGTTCCTCCCTAGCGATTTACGATGCTTGTTCTAAATCATTCGGCTTGTATGCGAACGATTATGGTTGTATTGGTAAAGCGGTTTACAGGCTCGCGGTAATCGGAATCGAATTAGTGGAAGATTTGTTTTCTGCTGCAGCGTGCGAACGGAATTTTTAGGTCCGTCGTGATCCCTCGCGTTGACTTGAAAGCACGAAATATCGCATTGGGACGCATAGTTGTCACCTGTTATTGCGTCTGAATGCGAAGCAATTTCGCGTTCGATAATAATCCTATGTCTTCTGGAGCAAGTTCGTGCTTACGTTAAAAAGAAAGTCTGGGGCGTTCTATCGAATTTTAATTAAATAGATGGCTACGCCGCGGGATCTCCGACTATTTTCAAACGAGTACTTACGTTCATTTACTCACTGGGGATTCATTAACGTGCTACCCCAACTTGTTATTTACCGCGTTGAAATTACGACATGATATCCCGGCCGTAGTTATTTTTACAATGGCTGTCCCAAGTTTTTTTTTTTGTACAACAGATCTCGTTGCCACGCATTGGCTCACAGATAAGCGATTCGCATTTTTTGCATTTCGTATTGCCGGCCATAGACAATTGTGCCTCGCAGTTCATGGAACGAGATATTAATTAACGTCAGTTATATACTGTGATAACGGTGAAATGAAATACTAGAACAGGACTGGTGCGTATTTTTTAGGCATTTCATTTATTCCGTATTATACATGTATGACATGGCCTATTGTTTATTCATTTTCAACGACAGTAAAATAAAATTAAAGTTAATTACAACTAAAATTCAAGTAAAAAGTTTAAAATTGTTAGTATATTATTCCGTAAAAATATTAAATTAAAAAGTGTATCATTTCAAGTTGGGAGAATTATGTAATTGTTTTAAAGGAATATATAATAAAATTAAATCTTATACATTATGATCAGAAATGTTTAAAAGTTAAATTAAAAGTATCCGATTATATTTGAAATATAAATAAAATCGGCTAAACGGTGAAATTAAACAAAATTTGCAAAATTATTGCTTAATGCAATATTAATTTCTGAAAAATCGTACGGTATCTAAGACTTATTATTAGTCTTGGTAGTCTCATGATGTGCAAAAGTTTGCTCGCCCTCGAACTCATACAGATGGGAGAAGTAAATCGTCAAAGAGTTGAGCGCGCTCTCTTAGGAAAATCGTGTAAAAAAAATCGCAAGCACGCCTAGCTCTAACTTGATGAAACGGGAAGGAAAACTTTTCGCACATAGAGTGACGCTCCACGATGACACTTTAACATTCCTCGTTCGTGAATTTGTCTTTGGGCAGGTAAAGACGAATTTTTAATTTTATCACTTCCTCGTTCTCAAAGAGGTTCCGTGTTCATTGATATTAATCAGATGGCGGGGGCAAAAGAGCCAGCGGACGAATCTTGGCGGCGACATTTACATTCGAGATGTACCGTTTTGTTAATTTGTCGTGACGTGGGTCATTTACCCACGGTAAATCCTCCGCGTATATCTTCCACGATTAATCATCCACGAGGCCGTTCTGAAACTCGAGACGAGTTCTCCAAACCCCCGTCAGCGCCTGTTTCCTTATCACGAGATATAATGCGTTTAATTTTCGAGCGCTTGTTCTTGGAAGATCGATCAACGGAGAGATTTGCATCTCGCGTATTTGCTCTTTTACGAACGTCGGATAAAAGGCGGATTCCTGATGAATATTGCGTTCGCTCAAAGACGGAATTAAAGTAGTCGCTGTTATGGAAGTTCGGATAAGGACGATCGCGCGAGCCGAAACGCTCCGCAAAGTAGCAACATCAGAGCGGTACTGCTTCATTAGCCGCGAGTCGGTGAAATTGCAGCTTCGTCCATATTTGCCCTCAGTCCAGCGATTTCTCATCTGCGTCAAATCCGCGTCGTTTACACACATCCGTAAGTTTAGTGCCCGTTGCGTAACGTGCACATCACACGCGTCTGCCGAGTGATGAATTTTCTCATAAAGAGATGTGTCTTTATATAAATGCACTATATACTATTCGAGAATCGAAGCTAATTAGTCATGTTGACTGAAAGAGATACACTCACTGAGCTGATGTGAATGAAAAAATTCTGATTTTTATTTTAATGAAAAATGAATACTACATAGAAGAGGAAAATATTTTAAAAAATGAAAGAAATAATAATACTAAAACCAATCTTGTGTTAGATTTGGATTTTTGGTAATTAAAAAATTGTAACAAATGATATGCAAATAAATTTATAGGAAGTAGCACATATTTGCGAAAGCAATAACGTCAATTGCCTTAAGAGTAATTACTGCTCACTTTACTGGAGACGCGCATCTTCCTGTAAGGTTGAATGAAGGTGGTCGAAATTTAAATTAATATCATTAAATTGATAGTCGATCGATATCTAGCAAGTTCAGCCGGTCATGTGAAATCTTCATAAGCGAAGCAACCGCAACTAGTTTTGTAATAAAATCGGATAATACCAGGTTTTTCATAAACGATAATGCGTCGTATCACGCAGCGCGAGTTCTCCCGCGGCGCTTTTAATAACCGACACGAAAGGTCTGTATTACGAGTAATGACGAAATAAAAAAATATGATAACCGTGGCGTGATCTTGCGGTACGTGGTAATAACCGCAGGGCATACCGCGGGCGCAAATTGCGCGCCTCGAGGAAATTAGTGTTTTGCGACGGAGAGTCAAGTGCGCCACGTAAACTTATCGGGTGCGCGTGAATCTAAGCGTTTGCGTGAAAGTTCTCATGTCACCATGCAGCGCATACTCGCGCGTTAAATTGCAAGTGCAATACAAAATCTTCGATCTTACGCGAATGATATCATGACGCTACAATAAATAGATTTCGAAACTTCTGCAATTGATGATAGAAGTGATTTATCGATATTTGATTAGTGAACTTTTTAGTATTGCTCTCATTTATGTACATATCTTTTCATATTTTAAGCTTTTATTTATCTTCAAATTTGTGAAGATAAGATGTATAAAAGAAAAAAAAAAGATAAAAGTAAAGAAAAGTTATGATTGAGAATAATTAACTAAAAACGAAGAAACGAAGAACTTCCACTCTAATTTCTAATTTCAGTAATAATTAAATTAATTAAAGAAAATGTGATTTTTGAAAAATGCTATTTTTGATCGTGTCGTGAATCTTGGATAACAACTCGGATATTCAGCCTGACATTTTTTTATTAATTTAATCGTAAGATTCGTATCAGTCGATTTCAAATATTGTTCAATATTGTTTAATAATGTTTTGCTTTTATCTAAAAATATTTCTGAAAAATTCTAAGAGCATTGTATTTTAAAATTCGCGAAAAAAATTTATAAAAGCATCAGCAGGAAGAGAAAAAGGTAGAAATTAAGACAGCAAGGGATAGAAGCTGGATCCAGTGAACCAGAACGGACGAATTAGAGTGGACTGCGAGGGATAATCGACCTACAGGGACAAAGACAATTAGACGACGTGGCCTGTTTATTTGTGCATCTCGAGCGAGGCCCGACGACGAGAATACGAAATTTCGTCGAGGGAATGAATCGCGGGGCAACGAGAATGGGGCGCGGCGAGGATGTCGGGCCATGTATTTGAGGGACGGGGGTGGCGGCGACATCGACGAGGCATCGGTACGGTTGCCGTGGTGGGCCATAATGGCGTCAATAGTGCTGATTATGTGACCGCATCCGTTCCGCGTACGCATTCGGGTAGTGTGTATGCGGCGGGAGTCGCCGTCGCCAACATGCAACGAGAATGGACCCCCCTTGGAGTCCATACCCTTACCACGAGCAAGGTGGCGACGGACATGGAACAGGTGGCAGGTGGGGGGAGCGGCGGTCGAGAAAGCCTCCGGATTTGAGAGCCCGCGCGCTTCGCAGCGGGGGCGAATGTGAAAGCTACGGGCGATCGACGAGGGGACGGCAAATGAAGTGACAGTAGAGCGAGAACGTATTGGACCGGCCATACCGGACGGACGCGTACACGTACGTGCGGCCGTCGCCCTCCACGCGAACGCCCGACGCAACCGACGCTCACGTCGGGCACCGGCGTCCGGTGCGCGTCCTGGACGTTGGCAGGATGAAGGGTCATCGAGATTGCACTCGGGACTCTCCCTCCAACACGCCGATCCGACCGTAGAGAAATTTCGACGCCGCGACGCCGATAACGAGCCACTGTTCGCGCTGCCGGATTGACTCCCTCATTTTCGCAATGTCGCTGGATCTCGCACGGTCAGACGTGTAAAGTTAGATCTGTAATCTATCTGAAGAAATTCATCTACTCTCTTTTCTCTGGCAATTGTGGAATTGCCGATTTTATCAATGGCGAAAGTACGTTCTGCAGACAACGCTCGAGAGCTGTACCTACACTCTCGATAGATGATTTCCATTAGACTAATTCCCGCTGAGTGAATATTTTATTCGACGTCACAATTAAAATTTAGAGCCTAATTGAAAATCTACAAATGCTTTAAAGACGATCGAGCGTTATGTAACGAGCAATCGGATTTTAGAAAGAGAGGAGAGAATTATTTTTCACATAGAGATTGAAAAATTCTATACATAATTGATTTGTTAGGTGAACACTAGGGAGAAAGAGAAAATAAACGTGACGTGCTAGAATCAAAAGAAACGCCCAACAAAACGGATCTTGTAGGACATTAAACATGTTGTAGGCATTAAGCACACAGTAGAAATGAATCGTGGTGAGAGCGAAAAGTATCTCGAGAATTATTGTTTCCAGTATATCGGTCAATTAAAAAGTCGGCTAACACACTCAAGAGTAATGTAAAAAGATAAGAGTTATTAGTAGAAAATTACAAGAGCTCGCGCGGTCGGTTGAAACGGCGCAAGTAATAGTAAGCCCACTTCGATAATATGCCGCGATAAAGAGTTCGCGAGCAAGTCGAGCGCGCTTAAAGCTCAGGACAGCATCGGTCTGCGTTCGGCCTCGGGCCGCGTTCATCGATCGGTCGTATTCACGGGTAGAGAAACAATTTCTCTCCGGCAGCTCGTTAGCCCGACCGATATACGTAGTCGATACGGAATCGCAAAGTTGCCACCATACGAGCGGGAGTGAAATTCCGCGAGGACGTATGCGAACTCGCAAGTGGTTTCGATCGATCCTTTCTCGTGCTTTTCTCTCTCTCTCTCTCTCTCTCTCCCTATCTCTCTTCTGAGAAGCAGGTGCGCTTTACTGCTTCGTTTTAACATTCTATAATTCAGAAGATGAGAGAGAGAGAGAGAAAGAGAAGAAGGGGGCGAAAAGGAGAGGGAGAGCGGAAGAAATTACCGGAGATGGTGAACGATTGCCATGAATCGGAGTGAGTACGCTGATACATGTTTCGCGCGGTTGAAAGTTCCAGGGTTGCTCATGATTTTCCCGCATTTGCAAGTACCGAGGAGGTGCTAGAGCAACAGATCTTCCCTCGAAAGAAGGAATTGCACACTCAAGCTATTAACTTTTAGCACAACCTGATCCTAGAATATATTACTGAAGATCCTGGTATATAAATTACTAGCAAACTGAAGATTAATTGTGATAATTAATGTATTGGAAAATTCAATGTGATATATGGGAAACGCGTTATTTCATTTGTATTAGAAACTTACTTATTATATTGTAAATAAATTTGTAAAACTTATGAAAAATAAATTGAAATTAATATTTGAAGATTTTTTTCGCACAAATAAAAATTTAGAATTATGTAATAGTAGAACTTTCTGATTTTTATATTTTTTTAATTATTCGATTTTAAATACTTTTATTAGTGCATATTTAAACTTCTAATTTAAGCACAGGTTTCACAATACCATAGAAACTCGACATAGAAATGTGCATTGCGATTCGATAAATTCATCGGCGCGTAACTTAAAATTCTGCATAATATTATTTTTCTGTATTATCAAAAATGTTGTCCATTTGCCGGGCGGCGAGCAAAAAGCTTCTGGCAATAATCTGTTTAAATATCCGCGTGTTGCGTATGCACGCCGGTTTATTGCAGATTATACGTGGGAAACGTGACTTTTAAATTGGCCGCGACAGATGCACGAGTTTACACGAGGAGGGATTAATTCGCTATAATCCCCCAATCTCGAGTGAATTGTCGCGTACCGACCATCTGAAAATGTTCCACAGATTTCACGTAGAGAAAAAAAAACGAAAAAAAATTAATAAAAGACACGAAAAGAAAATTACAGAAACGAGTAAACGATGCGCTGGCTTGGCTCGTCAGCGATAATGAGACAGGAAACCGCACTTTGGAAAAAGGTAACTCGAGGTCAACGGCATCATCGCCGCCGATGGATCGATCAATTCATTATGATACCGATTTCCTCGTTCCGACAATCCGGCATTGGAATAATTTCAATAAAGCGCCAAGGTCACGTCTCGAAGGCTTATTCATGAAAATCTTTTCTTAGACATTTAAATATCCGCCAGTCGCGGAATAATATCGCGTTCGGCTCGATATTAAAAGGCCGCATCGTGATTATGTTCCTCGCAGGATCCCGGACGCTCAGCTTCGAACGAAACCAGGGTGGGGTGAGGGGGGGGAAGGCAGAAATCGCGAACGCGGAAAGAGGAACGCGGAGCCACGGTCCGCGGATTTAGCGCGGGCTGGTGTCAGCTGGCAGCATAATTAATTATCTCGTGTTACCGAGCCAAAAGTGATATGTTCGGTCGTTAAACGCGGTCGAAAGGGAGCATCGAGACCCGACGGGGCTCGTTTTCCATCACGGGCCTGTCGTGCGATATCGCCCGTGTCGCGATGTCAAGTGCATTACGAGACATGCACTTATGACGTGTCGCGCGCACTCTCGCTTATAAATCAAGCTTGTCCACCCGTGTCAATACTAACCGGATCAAAGTGAGTTTGTAAAAGTCAAGGGGACGTGGAGATGAGTTTCGCGCTCAAACATTCTCGTTTCCGCGTCTGCCTCTCCGCTCCATCCCAGACCGATCGTCTCCCCTTCGTCTCCTGTCCGCCCTCCTTTCGCGGCGCTTATTCATGTGCTGGTAACGCGATCAATGCTTCTGGCACGAGCCATGCCTGTATCGGATACATGCCAGTAGATAGTATCTGTCCGCATCGCCTGCTATCGATTTTCCAATGGCGGCTCATCTACACGGACTTGCTTTATTACGCGTACCGTGGGAATTGTTTGGTCCATTATACCAAGAACCGATTAGGCAACTAGTCAATATTCACGAGGCTCGTAGTGATCCGCACGTTTTGTCGGACGTATTTACTTAGTAGTGCCGGTCGGTGAAAGGCGCGACGGTTTTCATACACAGATATTTAACCACAGTATCATGGCCCGCGTGGAAACCGTAACAAAAATTAAATTATTGCGAATTATATCCACATAAGCATTACAATTGCTCGGCATATCTGATATAATTGAGTTTACTTCAATACATAGATGATCTAAAATATATGTACACGTTGCAATTAAATAAATACGCAAAGAGGATGGTGTATATATATTATAATACATATCATATCCCTCTTTATGTGTGTGTAATAACTTATATCGGAACTTTAAATAAACGCGGTAGGCGTGGTATGCGCCGGTGAATAATAATGTTAAACAAGCACAGTTAACGCGGTATGCAGGTGAACGATAATTAATTTCATGCTTATTTCCGAAGTTACGGCACGTGCGTGCGTAGAAAATATCTCGACGCTCAGTGATCAGCCGCGGTATTGCCATTGTTAATGCAACCGTATTACAATTATACACGGTATTCATGGCATAGCGGCGCTATGCCATGACATCGTAATGCGATGCCCGGCTATAGTTCGCTTTGAATTGCGGGATTTTGGGATTTCGCGAAAATCTTTTCCGATAGCGCCCGGTAAAATATGCATCGATACATATTCAAACGTCGGCCTGCATCTCCCCTCTCCTCTTTCTTCGCTCTTCTCTCGCCCTCTCTCTTCCTCTCTTTCACGAGTTTCGCACGAGTCGTTAGAGTTAATCGCTTTCCGACGGTCTACGATCAGCCGAGAAAACGGCCGGTAGACCAAACGTTTACACCGGCCAGAGATTTCAAATTCTATCTGGCTCGTTCCTTCTTGTTCTCTCTCAGCTGCGTCCAATTATTATCCCTGAACACGAAGAATCGCGATTTCCTACAGGCACGTTTATTTTCCATCGAGCTCCACCGGCCCTCGAAAGATCCATAAATATATGACTTGTTTCTCTCGGCGGAATTTTTTCCAGAAAATAGAATTAGCGAGAAGCGAAAATAATATTACTTTAATGCATATACGCGTCAGTGGTGGCTCGTTCACGTCATGTTTATCGGCGAAATAAATAATAATTAACGAGCTTGGTATTAATCCGCGGCTCAAACTGTCTTCGTAACGAAAGACTGAACATTTTTAATCTTGATTTGGAGTAATCCTATTTTTCGCGCGATCTGAAACTATAAAGAGTCTATATACATATATATATATATATATATATATATATCAGCGCTTTAGCAATAATCAGTATTACACGCTTTTCAATATCAATTTGTGGGCTTTCGGGATAATAAAAGCCACAGGTATAATGAAATATGATTTATTACTAAATTCGCGAGATATATACATTAGGCCATACACATAAGAACGTAATCTTTCTCGTAGATTTCCTGATATCTCAATGGGGCGGAACGCCACGCTCGATTCTTCGTCATGACGAAAAGCCTCTCGCGCGTTTATCGCCTTAAAAACACAGGTGTGTACAGAGGTACATATATTTATTTCCGCATCGGCGTTTTTATTGTATGTGTGTATGTACGTGTGTGTGTGTACGTGTGTATGTAGGTCTGTACATGTGTGTCCAGAAGCTCGTTACAACTGAAAGCTAACACCGAATCTTTATTTTTTTTTCTCCTTTTAATAACTACACGTCTCGCCTCGCGAGCGAAGATACGGGCGCGCGTTTGCGCGTTCTCGCGTATATTCCTTATCTGTACTGGCAATGTCCCGCGACACCCGAGACACGCCATTTGAACACTTTCACAATATGGCTAAATACTTCCGTTATCTTCCTGCCGGACGCGAGATTGACATCCCCGCATCCATTTAATCACACACGAGACTTCCGGGATGCGAAGTCCTTCAGTCCCTCTTTCGGATAACCCTTACTATTATACATTACAGCGCAGTTATATACAAGGGTATGTACAATTCTTTACTCGGCCAACGTCGCCGTAAATATCGGAGATATGTCCCCCGATAAGACGTAAAACATACTGCCGCCCAACGACACTTCAAAGCAAATGAAAAGCTAAAGCCTGCTCGCCGGAACATGTAAATGTAAAGTGCCTCGCGTTCTCCGGTCGTAATCAGAAAAGACGTATCAGCTATGTACAATTTTTGTACGTCGAGTGCGGTTAAACCGTGCCGGCGAAGTTTATTAACTATATGGCGAAGTGTGATAATTGGAGCTCGAAAATAACGACGGTGGGTGTAATACGGAGTTTATACGTCATCATCTGTGCAATGAAATTTCTCGTGCCAAATGAGATATTAAAACGTTCGACTATATTCATCATTGACAAAGTCCTCTCTCTGATAAGCATAAACGATGATAATTCCGTGAAAATTTTGCTGATTTAAAAAATTAAAAGCAGAACGATCATTTGGGCTATTTATTCATGTCCTCTGTGCTGTTTTAAATTTTGAAGCAGAATTAATAATTCATATTTGAAAGAATATCTAGTGTTTTTTTTTACATTTTGCACTATTTGAAGTAACCAAAGCTTATTCATGAAATATTGGAAATACTTGCAAATAGCCATCTATTTGCGCCAACATAATGTCTGACAGTAATTGCGAACTACATAAAAAAAGGAATCGAAGCAAATGAATGTACGGTGACGTACGATTATACGTAATTAATACGGTATGTATACTTTCATACTGTCGTGATGACGTGTTACCTTCTTAAGCCATGACGCAGCACGTTGCTGAGAATTAATGATGAATTCCCAACTCGAAACTTTAGCTCCCACCTTAAAGTTCCGGCGGGTCTTTTGCATGCCAAAGAGACACCCCGATCACGCAGAACCTTCCACACGCGCGATATAACAACTCGCTAAAATCATAGAACGATCTTTTCCTCAGCCCGCAAATTGTCTTTATCCCAGCCGAAACTCGCTTCGCGTCTCGCTTGTGCTCGATTCAGCTATTCGCCGACGAACCGAGCGCAATACTGAATCCCAGCACGGAATTGCCATAAACAAACGACCGGCGCACTCCCATTTCTCTTTACAGCTCCGCGCGACTCCTCATACAAACGTGGCACATCCTGCGAACAATCCTGCGATCGCGAGACCGTCCTGCCGTTATCTAGGAAGTTATCGATTCCGAAACGGGAAGCGTAGAACTGGAAGAGCTTAACGGTTGCATTTGTTGCATCGCTGTCGTCGATAAACGCATCGAGGAAAAGCGAGACAAAGAGCGCATAACGTAACGTCGTTTCTCCATGCGCGTCTGTAACATTTCAGTATACGCTTCATCCACCAGTATCGCCATTTCTGTCGTTGAAATTCTCGATGCAAATTGGAAATTGGAATAACTGAGAATTGCGATAATAAGGCTAACGACGCGAATCATACGCGAAAATGTGTGTTCGAAAGCTTCCTATTAGATATCGTTTCGCATGCAGTCACGAGTGGCTTTCCCGTGGATTATGGAAGATGATTGTATTTGCGATGAAGGCGAAGACCGATATCGTTCGCACAACCCTCCGGGATTCAAATTGAATATTTTATCGAATCGTTCTCTCGGAAGCGCGTTCTAACTAAACTTTAATGAGCGGTATCTTAATCGTAGTCTGCGAATATCCTCTCATTTAATGTTCTCGTGAGGACTAACGTCCTAGTTTCGGGCGCGAATCCACGCTTCGTTGAGACCTCGATGTTCTTCGGACTAGGTTTTACTCACGCTCGCGTCTCGCATTCTGAAAATCGGGCTATTATATATATTTATTGCGTGAACATTTATTCATTTACGTCGACCTGTCGATCGCGACGACGCACGATTGTACCAGCGAGACATATGAAAACACAGTGGGACGCGGAAATGTAACAACTATTAATCTCGGATGAAAAAATAACGCATTTCCGCGGAGAGTCCTGTATAAATATCTACGTCAACCGTGTGTACGTTGAACTTTGTAAATTAATCGGCTTACGCGTATGAATCATATTTTCCGATCGCTCGCAATCGTTGATGGCAGTTGCTGCCGTTTCATGCATATACATATGTTTATATACATGTGTGTGTTTACGCGATAAAAAAAAATAAACACTTCGCGCACGCTGCAGCTCTGATGTTCGTTACGCATTTTATGCGTTGTACGATCTCGCAGGTGTTGAAACACCTAGGGCAAACAGCAAGCCAATGAACTCCTTTAACTTTCTACCGGCTGTGATTTTAAATTTGTAAATTTACGAATGTACATTAATATCACATATCCGATTAGCCAAATGTTACACAAAATTATAGATAAATTATAATTACAGTATATTTATTATTGTACTATCTTTTCAATAAAAACTGAATATAAAATGATTAAATATTTTCCAAATGTTTTAAAATAAAACCTTAAGCTGCAATATAAATTTTTCTTAATTCTGTTTTTCCTTCATCCAGCTACAGTATTCATTAAATTTTCAATTTTAAATAACTTGAATTTTAATAATTTTTGGCTGAATTGTGAACATTTGAAACGATAATGATGGAAACTAAAGCATACATTATCTATAGACGTCTTGTATAACGATGAATAAATTCTTTCAAGATTTTGTAACGATATTCTTTTCTGTGGTAATAAATGCAATTCTTTTCAGGATTACTGTTCACCCTAGCGGAAAGATTCTTCTTTTTGCACTTATCCATTTAACGGGTTTTTCGGCGTGATAATGTATTATGCAGCAAAAAGGGAGAATGTCCGTGCAATTGGAGATCCACGAGTTTCTTCTTGGCTTATTATATTAATTACACGTATCAATTAAAAGTTATAATTAGAATGAAGGAAGCTTACGACGGGGTTCGATGAAAACGTGTGTCTACCTAGATGTTGTATATATTTGCACTCGGCCGCGGCACGTATATAATAATCGATAACGATTGCATCCCGACGACAATTGCTGTCGTTATCGCGCAATCCGTTATCACTGACAACAGTATCATGCTCAGGTTTTCGAACCTTGAGGTGCAACGTTCTCAACGCTTTTAACTTGGTTTCTCCTGGTTGCAAAATTTTACATGTATTATATCACGGGAAGATTTAATAGAAAATAAAACTTGTAATACCTTATGCAGAAAATTATGTATCGGTTTTTAAAGCTACTTCCCCGAGATATTTTTTTCCGTATACATTATCATATTTGTCCTTTTATTTAGATAATTTTTAAACTATTTTTATGAAAAATATAATGTAAGTAAGTCAAATATAAGCGAGGAGGTCGAAAAACGAAAATACCAAACGTGGGATTTGCATGCTTATTATTTAACCGAAAAATATTGCGTCGTAAAATCGCTTGTGGGAATCGATGTACCATGATTTGAACCTCCAGATGCGTTTTTAGCTCGTTAAATTATCTAAATGTGAATTCTTAATTCACAAGTTCACGAGTATTATTTCTGGTACGATATTAAGGTACTTACTTTTCTTCCATTTGCTCTGGGCACAAAATCTTATTCCTCATCCATGATTTCGACAGCACCTCTTACTTTGTTCTTTGTAAACTATTAACAAAATGATATGTAAAAAAAAAATAAAAATTCACAGAGTTCAAACTTTCGAAGAAAATAAAAATCAATGTTTCTCATTTTACGTACAGTATCAAGTGACGTTCCAATTGGCAATTTCTGTTGAATCCATAATAATTTGTTAATGAAATTTTATTAAAATTTTATTTTACGGCTGCAGAATCAGTTCATTTTCCAACTTATATCGTTAAGATGGAAAGTTCAAAAAGTTCCTTCTCGTTATCGAGAGTTTGAACTCCCGAGTGCGGCCGATTTGAATCTATTTCACGAATAACGATGCAGATATTGATCCTAACGGAATAGACGAGCGTAGAGGAAGAGTTCCTCGCACGTGCGAGAACTTTGTGGATGTCCACTTAGTTATCGCGCATTTTCTTCCGCAGTTAATTAGACTATCTAGGAGTTTACGCGTGTCGGGGAGATGGGGAATGTACTCTTGAGAGCAACGACGAGCGAATCGATGCCTACTTAACTCGTTTCTCCTGCGGTTAACGAGAAGGCGCAGAGACGTGCAAAAATCGTAAGAACGCGTGGCCGTTCGTCGTTGCGATAACGATCAACAAGTCTGACGCGAATCCCCCGATTTCTCGTCGCAGTTCGCTTCGTATTAAGATATGATTGTCTTTCGTCACGAAACGTTGGTCGTTCCTCGCCTTTCGTTTCCTCCGCTCAACTTTCTCCCTGTTTCCTCTCGCGTTAAAGTCGTCTCGATGCCCTCATTGCGCCGGAAGAGTCTACACAGGTAGCAGAAATCGGTGTAGTACTGCAGCCATCAACAAACATAGCGATGGTGTCGTCAGGGTGGCGAGACCTTGAACTGAAACGAAGAAGTGAAAAGTTGTTAGCGCAAGTTTTTCTTTTAATTTATTTTGATGGATCGTCAGTAAAATAACTGGAAAGTGACGATTATTAAATGTTTAAGTTACTAGAACTCTTTAATTTCTCTTTATTGTCGACGACAGAATTATCACGAATACATTTCTATTTGCTACAATCTACATCACTGCATACTCGTGTTAATTCATTCCAGTGACAATTGAGTTTCCGTCTCGCGGAAGAAAGATTACGGTTTCAACATGAGTGACAGTGTAATGTTAATTATGACATTCAATTATTTGAACTATAGTCAGTTATGTAAGCGAAGATTACGTTGTAATGTGGAATAGGATAATTTTATTCGTACAAATTCCAATAATATAAGAGTAATAAATGATATGAATAAAGAAAGAGATATGCAGAAATACGAAATCTATATATAACTTCAAGAATTATATCACCATCTATTTCACGTTGTTCTTCACGATGTAAAAATAAATCACTTTATCAGTCAAAATCACAGTTTTTTATTAATAAACTAATTTATTTATACAGCGAAAACAACGCGAAATATAAATTATATAATTCCTGGAGTTATGTGAATTATTGACATGTTTCTTATATATATATACACATATAAGCAGCACAAAATTAGGAAAACATTAATTGAATAATTATGAAGTTTCAATATACATATTTAAAAAAAAAAATCTGAATAATTTGAACATTTTCTTAAGTTTACCTTCACATCTAATCTATTTATAGAATTTACTATTTTTTAATTAATAGCATTTATGAATTTTAAATAGGTTTTTCTACACACAGAAAAGATAGGAGCTTGGAATTGGTATTGTCACCTTCGTCACGCACGAGTGCTTTGAGTAACTTGGTAAGGTAGTTTTCTTTGGAGGAACGGTAGTTTAGCTGAAACGTGTGTAACTTTCGGATACATTTCGTAACGAGATGAACGACTTCGCAAACGACATCCCTATTCTTGTACTCGCTACTACGCATTCTTAATGATGACAGCTTCTTCGTTCTACTTATGCTCTTATCCTATTTCGGCTATGCTAAGACATGCGCAAAAACGTAAAACTTTAATAGCAAAATGTGGCCGGAAAGTATTGAACAATATAAAAAAATGAATATGCTGCATATGTATGATGAATTACAAAAGCATATCATGTAAAAAAAATTTTTTTAACGTAAAAGAGCATCCTGTAGTCGTAAAAGTTCATACAGAATATTAGACATTTAAAATTGATTTAAAAAGAAATAGTAGAGACTAAAGTATTATTTTTCATATTAAAATTAAACTTACTTAAAAATTGTATGAAACTATCCAATTATATTTTTGTATTCTGTCAAAACTTCATCAAGATAAAAAATTATTATTCAACCGCGATAAAATCGGAAAATCCGCGCTATGTTTCCGCGTACGAAGAAAATGTGAGAATCACTGACGTGTGACAACTTGACCGTCATACATCGCGTGCAAAGCGAAACAATGTAACCGCTATTCAGGCAACGTAAACAGACAGACAATACTAGTCATTCATATGACATAACACGCAGGCCCTATTGAGCTACTGAAAATCGTCTACTCGATACAGTTTTTCAGATTTATTCCACGTTCCTTCTTCCCTTTTTTTGCCAGGAGAGAATGAACGAACGAATGTATGCGGTATTTCTATCCACGCTTCGAAAGGAACGGCATTCGACTCATTCCGGAAATATAAAGAGAAATACAATATCAGCCGTCGACGTAACCCAGCCGGCGCTATTGTCGGCTCACTCTCGCTGCGTTTTGGTATTATTTGTGAAAAGAATAAAGTTACGCGTATGGTCTTTCCGTTTTCTATACGGGGGCAAGGCACTGAAGGAGAAGAGACATGTTCAAGGGTCGATACCATCTGTATCGAATTTGTCGAAGCTCTGTCACAGGTTATCTTTCCTGTGATTTTCACAAAGAAAGTGTGCAGTGAAATCTAGATATATTCACATTCTCAAATTTTCACCTTCAGTTTTCTCTTCTTATCTCAGCGTCTAATTTTTTTTATCACTCTTTATATTGAATTATTAAACAATGATACTTGATGATTATATTAAATTCTTGGCTCCAATTTTAGTATTTATAACTTAAAAATATATGCATAAAACTATTTAAATACTTACGTTACTGCAAAATATTTTAACTCTTTAAACGAATTACATTTCGTGTGACAACGCGTCCACATGTTTTCTCATTAAATTAGTAACGACACATAATACGGGCCTCGCGGATAATAAATGTTCGCGGTTTAATTCTACTCGACAGAGTACAAAAATATAATTACACAACTAATGAAGTGTGTAGAAGTAAAATTATAAGAACATTTCATAATTAACTCATTCCGTCCGATTAAAATAGATTAATAAAGCTGATCGAATGGAGCACCCTTTTGGCAGAATCGACGACGTCGTGACCGAGTTAAACCGTGACTGGGTTAAAAGAGAAATAAGGGGGCGCGGAGAGATAATTTGAGAGGTTGCACCGGGGGGAACGGAGTAAGAGGTAGGAGAAGTGACACAGAGAGACGAAAGGTGGCCGCTGATAGAAAGAAAACTGATAGTTGGTAAAGGTTCGAGCTATATAGGTAGCTAGCTCGACGGTAAATGCGGGAGGCGTAGCGACGCCGGCCGTCGCGTAGGGCGCTTCCAAGAACGATTCCGCCTAACGAGAAAATCGAAGATCGTTAAGAGCAATTTCTTCGAGTCGTTCGACGTCTTTTCCGGTTTGCCTTGCCTCTTTTTACTCCGTTCTCTCCTTCCTAACCAGCGCTGTTCGACTTGACTCCACCGACCGTGCACCGGTCTGTCTTGCTCTTTCTCTCTCTCGCTCTCATCTCTTTTCCCTCTTATTCTCCCCCGCCTGTCCATTGCCCCTTCGCGTTTATTTCTTTTACCCTTTTACCCCGTGTCGTGCAGCGCTGGGCTCGCCCGGTCGATATTCGGAAGCCCACTTATGCAATTAGGCCGAGTACCATTGGGGTATCTAGCGACGATAAAAGCATGCGTCTCTTCCTCCGTGTTTCGTTATAATAGGCATTCTCGATAATGTTTGCGGTAAATAAGGGGTATGATTACGACAGATGTTATAAAGATTATCATCGAGCGCTATTATCTAAGTAAATTCATGAATTATTCATAGATTAGCAGAATGGACATTTTCATTTTCTTCAAGTTCGTAAAAAAAAAAAAAACTCGTTATTGTCCAGCATCGATCTTTCTAATTTGCAAAATTAAACGGGTCGGAGTTGTAGTATAGCTTGTAGTTTTCATAGAGATTTCGAATGCGCGGAACGTGTTACACACGTTAACCAACAATGTGGGAATTGGCTCGACTTATGACTCGAATATTTCGAGACGTGTGGCACAACGGCAAAATATCCCGATAACTAGGCCGCGTTTGTATGCGCCGAAATGTTTGTCGGTTTACAATAGCATAGTTATACGTGGAGCTAGTCAAATGCCGGGTATTATATGCATTGTAATTCCCTTCGCCCGCCCGCGGGATTTGTATTGCGCGGCGTGACGCGACGTGCAGCTAACGCACATTTGATCATTCTCGTTGCGCATTCGTAATGCATGAATCGTTACCGTCGTCACGGCCTCGCAATGCATTCTCAAAAATCGCGCTTCGTCGTCGAATCGAAAATGCTTACGTTCTAATCGGAATGCAATTATCGTTCGGGTATCGTTGGAAGAAATTCCGCCACTCTTGCAGCATGTAAATATACCCGAAATATCTTCCGCGATTCATGCGTGTTGCTTTTTTTCTTTATTGAAGCAAACGTATTTTGCGATGTATCATCTTCTTTATCACCGGCCTATTGTATCGCGACGTGATAAATTATCGATTAATAATATGCTGTTCAATTTGTGTCACCTATTACAATTTCCAATATCTTAACGCTGATATTCGGCGATAATACAACGGCCATAACTTACAAAAATAGAGAGCGCGACACAAAAATAGAGACCAACACCCTCTAAATTACAAAAAAAAAATATATCCGTGTCCACGGCAGGTGGTCCATTGGTCGCGTATTTTTCGACGTATTTTTCAACGTATTTTTCGACCGACAAACACAATCGTATACAAATGCGGTAAATCGTTGATTACCTTTGTGGCCCTAATAAAAGAGAGATATGCGCGTTCGGAACAGTGTGAATCGTTGGCTGATCGGCCGTGGCGACTCATTCTGGCAAAATTGACCTGAATCGAGAGCACGACGCTGCAGGCGTGGAGTGCACCGCGTGTGCACGTCTTTCTCTCTCTCTCTCTCTTCATCTCTCACTCGCTCTCTCGCTCTCGGATGCTACTATTGCAATTTCAACGACCAGTCAACTGCGAGTGTCTGTGCGTTCCCACGAAAAATAGTCTGCTTACATCGCCACGAAATATTGCCGCCACGTCGCGTGTAAACGAGTGCTCTCGCGAAAAGTCGATTTATGGTCCATCGGGCGAGCCAAAAAATACTATTGCGGTAAAACTCTCGTGATATATGTATATCGGCATACGCTCGGTGTCCACGAGCGTGTGCGCGCTGTAACGCCGCGCGCGAATCGTGAATTTCTTATCGTAACTCGAATTGCGTGACGCGAGGGATTAGTTGATAAATATTTAATCGCGCGTTGCGCGCAGCAGTGCCGAGAGCGTTGTTGGTTGGGAACGCGAGGGCATACAGACATACCGTTGTATGCGATCTGATGAATCACGTATTCTCCCCTCTCATCCCGTGGTTCGCTCGTCCCGATTTTCCCCATCGGCGACACCCCCCCCCCCATGCGCGAGAGAAACGAGGCGCTTTTGCACTCCGCACCGTAATTTCGCACTTATTACAAGTATACGGTATGCCTATCGATTGTCATTGTCTTATAATAGTGCTCTGGCTATCAGAAGATGTGGGGGGGGAGAGGAGAGCAAGGAGAGGAGAGTGAAAAGTGGTCGAAACTAATTTAAGTAGAAATTAGACGATAACGAATGCACGGTCGCGAGCGAATCCGGTGGGGCGCGGCGAAGGAAAGGATAAAGTAACTGCAGGTGCAGCTGGGTGAGAGCATGTTGCGAGGGCAGGTGGTAACGGTTGTAAATTATTGTCTTAATTTCTCCGCAACCCTTACTCCCCGCGGGAACCGAGTCGGTCGATTAGTCGGGCCCCGCTGTAACGCGGGTCCCATGCTAATTTCGCATGCCAGGAAATAATAAAGCGTGTATATTTCCTCGAGTGGTTACCTCGAAAGAAATGTATACGGTATATCGATAACCGAAGTTGTTGCGAGTACAAACACCCTTAATCAAGAGTACAGCTTTATTCGCTTTCGTGTACTTGGAATGAAATGCAATGAATATTACGATTTCGATGTTGCTAATACATACAATATAATTAATACAAGATAATACAATATTTGAAAAAAGTTTTAAATAAGCGATTTAGGAACTTTATTTATAATTGTATGTTTTAAATACAATTATAAATTAAGAATAAGTTTTATGTATTGTGTCTTAATGTTATATTCAAATTATAAAAGAAAATATATTATTGACTATTATTTTTATCATATTATTATGATATATTTTTTTATGCTAACACAAAAACTATATTACATAATCATATATTAAATCTTATCTCTCTGGTGGATAAGTGACTTTACTTCTCTTTCCGCTCAAAAATTATGACTGTCATTTCAACTTGATCATATAACAAACTATGATCATTAACTAAATTCTACTTGGATTTTCTGGCAGAAAATTACGCTATTTTTAGACCGTCAAATTTTGAAATTACTCACTTATTTCTCGCCGGAGAATGTAAGATCATTTTGATTTAATTATTATCGCATCGTTGAAAATGGCTCAAAGCGAAACGTTGGATTTATAATTATGTATCCTATTAACTATTTAAGAATCGATATAACGTTACCTTATGCACTGTCAACCGTGTTGAATTTTCAAAGCCCCTTTTTACTTGTCACATGTTAATTTCATTCAACAAGAATCCCTGGTTATTTATACGATTATTAAAATTGTATTCACACTAGTTTTTCTCATGTTAAAATTTTCTCATTTTCTGCTATACGATGATTTATTATACATTCGTGTACAATAATGTAATAAAGATACATTATAACGAACAGAAATAATTTTGTTCTCATATTACAAGCATGCGATTTAGTCTCAGACATTACTGTATCAAATTATATATCAAATATATATGTGATTAAAATTTTTGAATTATGATTAAATTTGTACGTATTAAATTTGTCAGTTTACCATACGTATGTCGCATGCAATTTTCATTTAGTAAAATAGTTTATGTAGACATAAAGCAGGGAATTTAAACATAAATATTAACTTTGTAGATATAATTCTGATTGTGCAAGTGTTTATACATTTATGTATTATTATATATTTACGGTATATCAAACTATACATATCTCTGATATTATTCCATATTGTATCATCTAAAATGATACGTTGTTTAAATTTTTAAACAACAACGAAAATATATATTAATCGAACGCTAATTTCAAATTATTTTTTTCACTAGCGTATTTAATTACTTGACTGAAAATTAACTGGAATAATCGGATTCGGACTCGGGCATATTATCCATAATCGGATATCTTTATTTCGTCCACGTGATCTCGCGAGCTACGATCGCGAATTGTCCCGACCGGTTATTATATCGATTGTATTGTAGTGTCGCATGGGCTTACCAAAGACCTCGGTGTTTCGAGTATCGACAAACGGTTCGCGGACATCGTGAGTCGATCGTACGGTCGCCTCGCACCTGCAACAAGACATTCGATCATGTTTCGGAGTCGGAGCGTGGTGGCCGGCCAGAGGGAAAGGATAAATTATCGCGCTCCATCGCGCGAAACTCGCGTAAAACGAGCTATCCTATTCGCGAGCAAGTGCGATGTATATTTATAGGGAGTATACGCCGTGGTGCCATAGGCAACGGCTCTGTCGAACGACGGGAATATACGGCACGTTGTAAACACCGAAATTACCTGACGTTTATCTTGTCGCTGGCGAGATGACCCGGCTCCAGCTCGAGCAGTAGACTCGATATCGTCGAGTATAGCCCGTGCTGCTCGAACAGTTGCTCCGAATCGGGCTTCACCTGGAAAAACCACCGTTCGTAGTGCAACGTTTCTTTTCGCGGTAATCGAATCGTGTCACATTGAAAGTTGAACTTTCTGTTCGCAGCATCGAGGAAGAGTGAATGTCGCTCGTCAAGTTCCGTCGCGCATGGAACCGTCGATCGATTGCAAGCTTGGAATATGAATAGACGAGCAACTGCCTCGCTATAAATAAATCTTTATTATCTCTCAGAATCGCTCGCGTCAATCTAGATTAATACTAATCTCGCGCAATTAACTATCTGAACTTAACTATTCGTTGAGTCTGAAAGCAGTTGACAAATCGCTGAGAAAATAGAAAATATAAAAATGGAGATATTAACAATGTAAAAGAAAGATTATTTGCAAATGGGGTTTGCAAAGCTAATTAGATAGTCACTTTAAAAAAATACTGTTATTTCAATCTCGAAATAACCTGTGCGTTAATTAAGCGCGATTCTCGCTGGAACTGATCCTTGCATAAGAAGGGCGACATAAATCCAGAGCATAGGATATGTGCCTGGTAATTATACATCTAATAAATCGTAGGCCAGACTACCGCGATGTCGAGGAACAAGGGACGTCGGAGCGGGATGCAATATACGTCCGGTGCATTGTTGGACCGAAGAACGCAAAGGCATTGAGGAGGAAACGAGGAACGTAAATGTGACGCCGCGGGACGACGATAATACACCCGCGCGATGCTTCGATGTGATTGCTCCAATTCTAATAAATGTACACCGCGTGCATCGCGTGCAAACGCGATAAAACGAGCAAATATCGTTTAGAGACCAAGTTAATATCGGCGCGGGTAGCTTCGAGATTATCGCGAGCATGATTACGGAGTATCGTGTCGAAATGGAATTAAATGTAAACAGGCTGGCAAACAACGCCGGTCTCCTAAATGAAGTTCTTATTATTGTATATGAGACGCATTAAACGTTATAACAAACATTCGTTGCGAAAAAGCACAGTTTTTAATGGACATAAAATATAGGATGGCCGGAGAAACTGTTACTAAACTTCATGCGTATGAGAATAAATGTTGAAAATATGATCAGTACAAATATGTTATAAAGAAATATATATGTTACCTAGGGGGAAATGCGCTATTGTTATTCTGTGCTTCCAGCATTGTCTCTCGCAAGATAGGAATCGTTCAATTCAATTTGTGACTAAATAAATAAACATATAAAATGCTGCATTTGTGATTACAATCGCGAGTGTATCTCGAAGGGCGAAATTGCAATACAATTTATCGTGAAAGTATCTCGGTGAAGTATTAATGTCACACACGAATAATTCAGGGAACGTAATTAATGCAGATTTTCTTTTTTACTATCGTTAGACTAAAAAACACGCGGCGAAGTGTATTAATGATCCCAATGGTCCGTTCAGACGTTTTGTCAGATTCCCCATATCCATGTCCCGACTTCATGCAACAGTCAGATATACGGATCTCGCTTTGTAATTCAAGTCCTCCAAGTTCTTTATACCCGTACGTCGTATTTTATGTGACTGGAATTTCCATTTTTTGCCGCGACAGCGACACAATTCTGCTCGCTTATTCCGCGACGCGCCTTTTCTCTATCCAACTCCCCAGTTCTTCCAATTTTGCTCCACGCGTATGACTGTATCCTATGTGTCTTCCCGTTTATCTTCGAAAGTCGAGACTCGACCCCGTTGCCTTCTATTAATAAACCACTTTGTGTACCCATACGTACGCACGCGTACACACATACACTCCGAGACGCGCAAGCGACCGAACTGTATATGGCATTTTACGGGCTTTTGAATATTTCTCTCGCGAGCGAAAAACTTTGACGCGGGCCGCGCGCTTGTGCGTGTGTGCGCGTTAAGCAAGACGAGCAACGGCGCGGAACGTGCGAAAGTTGACGGACGGAACTTCGTCGAAAGTTTCGGTACGACGCTCGTTTGAAGCGCAGAATTTCGTAATTAACGAAATCGCGAGACTACCGTGACACGGCTACGCAAATGGGGCGAAAACGACGAGCTTCGTGTTTCGACGTCGTTTAAATGTTGCCGAGGACAGTCGGAGGCGCGTCGTCCCTCTGTCCCGCCTTCTTCCGAATGGATAAGCATCTCGGGGGAAGAATGCTGATGATGTAGAAAAGGGTACGTCGGTATCTCAGGACGAACCAAGATCTAGCGGATATAACACTGTACGTCGGAATATTTCAGCGGCCGCATATCGTTTTCGGCATATTATCGATAAATTCTAACGCTTTGCGTTTTCCCTATCGTTTTATGAATTCTGCAGTGCTTCTGCCCCGGGTTTTGTTGCCGGGCGCATACATCCCTTTGTAGCGAATTGTAGTTCCATCCTGACGCAACTGCACTATACATTTGGCTGCATATATTCTACTTTGTGTGGAAATACGGTGCAATTTCGTCTCCTTGGCATATCTACGGCGTACTTACGCGCTATCTTTGAACAGTTGTTGTCCGGCAATTCGTCTCGGCGCGCACGGTAACGAGACAAAAGCGGGATAATAGGGAAATAAAGGCCGGAAGATTAAATCATTTTTAAGCTACTTGGATTAAACCCTTGATTCCGTTGATAGTACTCGCTCCGACCGCTACTGTTTTTGACTTCTCTCTTTCTACGATTTACTCACGATATATATATATATATATATAACTACATATGCTACACACACACACACACATATATATATATATATATATATATAAAACCAACGATTCCAATTTTGCCTCTTTCTTTTGCACTTGTTCTCCATCGAAATAGCAACGAGTTCCAATACGATAACAAGACCTCCTGTACAAGCTACCTTTCTTGTTACCTTCCTTATCGAAACATCTCGCGCATGTTCACTGATATCGTAATATAATTTATGATCCTCGATTGTAACATAATAGCTTTAATATAATAGTTCCTTATAAACAAACATGTATTGTCTTAAACTGGTCTCAGACCAAACAAATGAGTGTGAACAAACACGAATGAATAATTGCCATGCTCATTCAAGTAAATTCATTTCCGTAATTATAATTAATTTAGTTGTTTTCACGCCTGTTTACTCTGGACAAATATGCAGTTGTGCAAATATAACAAATATAATTGTATCCGTACCAAAAAAAATGCCACGAGAATGGAGATTCTCATTTAAACTATCGTAAAAATAATTGATATAATGCCAGCGATTAGTTCGAAACATGATCCATGCAAGAAACGGCCATTTTTCGTCTCCTAGTTTCACGCACCGGCTAGTAATATCTACTCAGCCAGAAAGAATTCATTAGAACCCGCGAAATTACCTACGATCTGTTGTCCGTCCCTCGCAGACACATACCACGACCGCGACATAATATTCGTTGTGGAGCGAAGTACCACCAACGGCAAGTTACAAGTCTACAACGACGCATACTACTTTCTTTTATAGCAACATAATTCATAAAAATACTCGTTTGGCTGGTATGGCCACGATCCTCAAGAAGTGCTACCATTTTCGCCGTTCTTATATGACGACGACAAAGGGTTAAAAAGCGTATAGTTATCACGAAAGTAGGGATTTGGAACGCAGCTGGTCTCTCTTTTTCCGCGACGTGATCATCTAGAATGACCGTATCTTCTTGCGGGCGACTAAGAGAGTAGAAAAAAAAAATTGGAATATTTGCAGTTATAAAAAGATTTCTTTTTATATTTTAATACGACACAGCTAATATGTATAAAGATTAATATTTATTCGATGAAATTTCTTCATATATAAAATTATTAAAAAATAAATTATTCTTTTGGAATAAATCATGAAAGTGAATAACGTAGCCGTTATTAAAATGTTCAATTTAAAGCGTTAAAAATTGAATAACGCGAAGCGCAAAAATAGCATAAAATAAATAAAAATTTTGATTTGCTGATCACAAATATAAAAACAAAACAAAATCTGCGAAGAATCTTTGAAGAAGAAAAAGAGAGCCTAGAAAATTAGATGTTTGGTCACTCTATGACTGTCTCGTCGTCACTTTATGATGGTAACAATCCTATCACGCTGCTCATCCACAACATATTCCTCAAGTTGGCGAGCGATCGAACTTTTTCTCTTCGCGAGATTACTTGACTCGCGTTAACAGGTTTTTCGAGTCTCGCGACACGAACATTTCCGAAACAATATTACTTGTTAAGTGCTATACTAAACTCGCACAACTTCTAATGGACGTCGTTGGGAGCGTTGCAAAGTTTTCTCGAAGGGAAAACGGCTTGGAAGGGGGGAGGAAGCATAAGCGAGAAGTGTGTTGCCGCGGAAAAGGAAGACCGGAGTCCGAAAGATAAGGAAGAAAGTTTCGGCGCCGCCGCATGCGATTCACTGCGAGGCTCTAAAGGAGCGTCGCTCGTTATATTGGCGTAATCTTCGGGGTCTTTAAAGCTTCGTCGGAAAGCACTTGCACTTTACGTGACGTGATTTGCCTATTCTCGACGTAAGAGCGTCGTTTATTGACACTCCCCCGCGTGGTTCCGTCCCTGCCCGTCGCGGCCGACGAGTAATCTCTCGTGTAAACGGTGAAAAAGACGGCCCGTCTCAAGTTTCGCAAATTGAATATTCTCAAGGCGCCGTAATTCCATGTTTTCGGCAGTGTTACGAACCTTTAGAGGAAAACCTCGCGAGGGAAACAGTTATGACACTTACTCCGCTGTATACTTAAGTTAATCT
This sequence comes from Tetramorium parvispinum, assembly GCA_011638315.1. NCBI lineage: Eukaryota > Metazoa > Arthropoda > Insecta > Hymenoptera > Formicidae > Tetramorium > Tetramorium parvispinum. The sequence continues at coordinate 20,134 of VBVR01000199.1, read as the reverse complement.
AAGAATACAAACAGCGAAAACTGTCAGCAGTTTTTTTACTTTCTCGCAAGTTATAATTGTGGTAATCCTTCTGCTTGAGATAAGATTAATCTGTGTTCTTTTCATAGCTCTACTTATTTTCATAGATATTATTCTCAGTGGATCTAATTGTTTTTCCATTCCTTTTCGTCAACAGACGAAAATAATTATAATTTGCTACGCGGCCAAAAAAACTGAAGATATTCTCACCATTTATCTTCAATGATTTTATCGAACTTCTTCCCTATTCTCGCTTAGAGCCAAGAAGTACGTCCGGGTTTTCTTTACCCGGCAATGCCGATAACGATACATCAATATGCATGCGATAGAAGCTTCGGCGGCCTCGAGCGATAGGGGGATTGAATTATTCGTGACGTGGCGAGAGAAAGGAAACTTTGTAATAATAACGTAAAATGAGAGAAATAAAAATCGCACGCGCCGAATAGAACCTTCTCTCCTCCTCTCTCTTTCTCGCGTGCGCATCCCCCCCGTCGATTTATCGCGTATACGTTCGCCGCGCGAAAAATAGACACCGACGAAACATCGAGAGAGTGAGTATTAGATTTAAAAACGCGAGTGAAATGAATGAGGGATAAGAATAAAATAGAGTCCATTTCCGGATTTCATTTCTGAGATCATCGTGCAGCGAGGGAGAGATAACAATTAAACGGGGAACTCTCGCACGAACCCTTCATTCTCTCCTCCCGGCAGCATTCCTCTATTGCAAAACGCAAATTGACCCTTCTCTCGCGCGCGCCGCGGATTAATTAGCGAGAGCCGCGGCTTTTTTCTCGGCTCGTCCCTTTCCAGACGCGCGCTTTTGAGCCACCTTTGTCCGATTTCGCGATCATCTCCGCGGGGCTACAAACGAAAGTTCGGAACTGACGGCAAGAGAATAATAGGTCGGCAAAACCACGGCGTATCGGTGATCGCGCATTAGAAGCTTTCCAGTGATGAATATCGGTGCACGGTGGTACGGTGCAGCTGTGTACGAGAGATCCGTTTCGCCGGTCGTTAATTGGAGCTTTGGCTCATCAACCGTCGCCGTTGCTTACGCGATGAAATCGAGCCACACCGCCGCGACGGTCAAACTCTCAGTCGGCTTACCATGGAACCGGCTTGCCATTCGCGCTCTCTCTCCCTCCCTCCCGTTTTCTATCCTCTCTCGCCCAGTACCCGTGCAACTCCGTCCAACCTCAACGCGTGACCGTTTCTGCCCGCTAGTGTTATCCACGTGCTATTTCAGGCTCCAACGTTATACATACATGTCCTATAGATTTTGTGCAAGCTTGGCCATCCGTGCAACAGCGAGTACACGCTGTAAACGTTCCCATTCGACAAAGATACAATAATATAACATCGATCGCCCGAAACGTTCTATTTTCCGCCTTGCCGTGCATCTAGTTTGCTCATCTATGTTATCTTTGGCCAAGCTGACGCATTAAACATTCGGCTCGCAGACGATATTTCTGTCGTCGCGCAGCGACGTCTCCCTCAATGCTGCGAGAAGAATATATAAACGTTGAAAAACTATTGCGCTCACCTGCTGGCCATTAACGAACCATCTGAGTTTTGCGGCGGGATGGGACTTGCCGCTGGTGCAATTCAGCGCGAGCACGTCTCCACTCGCGTACACCTTTTCCTCTCCGGTTATCGTTGGCCTTTCTTGAGGTAGTGCTATGAAACAATTTGAGAAAGTTGTTAGACGTACACGTGCTATATGTGTGTTAATTATACGACACGACGCTATTCATTTTAGCTCTATTTAATGCTACTATTTATTTCTAAAATGACGTAAAAAGAAATACACATATTATACTCTATTATAAAGTACTAATCAAGAAACAATCATTTTTTTGTAAGTCTTACAATTAGTTGAACGACATATGTAAAATAATCTTCGGATAAATGAAATTTATACTATCGAAATGAAACTATCTTTTCAAGTGAAGGAAGAGAGAAAGAGATAGAACACTAGAAGAGACACTTCTCAGAACGCGGACACTTATCTCGGTCTTATAAGGCCCAAGTCTAATACTAAATCCCACATTGTTTCGGCGGCATAAAAAACAGCGTCGCTCTTTGAGAACTTTACGCGGTAAGGCGTATAAAGTCGGGTGCGCCATTAGCAAGAAGTTTTACTGCCACTAAACGCGTTTATTAACCGAGCTTTAGATCTCGTGCATTTTAAATTTTGGCGTATACGTGCCGCTCACGTTAATGTTCTCCATAATGAAGCGGCCATACAATACGCCGTCGCGTAGACACGATTAATAGTCGAAGCCGGGAAAGTGAGCTCCATAAGAATGCATCGGGGATTAGGTGCGTTCCCTTGGGAAACACTCGCGAAATTTACGACGACCGCCGAGGCCGAACGCGCGTTTGTTTGACGCGTATATTTTCTGCTAGACAGAGAATTCGCTTGAATAGAAAATAAATGCTTTCTATTAGCTTTACTTCCAAAATTCGAAGTTGGATTTTACTTTTTAACTTGATTTTAAATAAAAATAATTTTATGGCTTTTATATGGTGGCTTGTTTTTAATAACAAATTTAGAATTTAAAAAATTTTGCGCGGTACATATTTTGAATTCTTTTTTTGCTAGATTACGCGAAAACATTTGAGAGATACAACAAGAGCATACATGACATAAAATACATAAGATTTTTATAACGTTGCACAAATAATTTCCATAAAATTTTTTTTCTAAATTAATCCATTAAAAATCTAAAATCCATTAAATTCCATTAAAAATTGATTTTTCTAAATAAATTTTATTAAAATAAATTAAATATACATATAAATCCATTATGAATCTCGTTTCCGGTATATTATAATGTAACGCATATGAAACTTCAACATTAGTTTGAGAACGACCTATTTTTGATATCTATTATTATTATATGTATAACACGAATATAATTTCTTGGCTACATTTAAATATGATTTCGGTTTCCTCTATATTATAATTCGATCAATTCCATATGCATTCCAGGTTAATCTAAAATGATCGTTTTTAGTTTACAATCACTTTCGAAGATACTATACTGATAAAAGTGCATCCTCCAGATAAGCTTCGAAAGCTATCGCGACATTCCATTCGGAATATTCAACGAAGCTATTCTAGGTTTTACAATAACTATTTTCCAACTGATGACCTACCCGACTGACGTTTCTGCCAGAACCTTCGTTAATACTGTTTCCAATCGACAAACAGTATTTATTTGTTTCTATTTTCAACCGACTAATTTTTTAATTGTAGAGAAAATTATTTTAGTGCAAAAGTATGAATGTTTCATAGGTTCGTCGTTTCAAATAAAATATTAACGAAGAAACTTTTTTTTAAATAATTTTATATAAAAATTCTTAAAATTTTTTAAAAAATTTATTGAGTTTACAATAAAAAACACCAACAAATAATATTACCATGAAAAGCAAAAAAGTGTACGTAACTGAAATTTTAGATGCCGTCGAAAAAAAGCTTTTTTTTTGCAAAGATGCAATAATTTATTAATATTAATATGGCAAATAGTAGACACAGATCGAATGAACAACAAGTTCCCGTGCAATTAACTCTCAGCATGTTATAACGTTTGGCAATAAAGTTATCGTCTTGCCGGCATGGCGAAGAAATAAATTCGAATAATTCACGCTCGCTTACTCCCGTTGAAACGCATTCGTTCGACGCCGGCAACGCGATCGAACTCGTACGTTAGCGAGGAGAGACGACATGGAAAAAAAGAAAAAAGCGCAAGAGCTCGACCGCTAGGAGAAAGTAAGGCGTAATCAGCCATGAAAACGCAATCAGATATCTATTTTTATGCAAACAAGAAAAAGAATAGCTATGTCTGACAGCGGAAAAAAAGCTAAATCATCTCCGATACGGAATCCGGAGTTCTCTAACTGTGATTTCATCTTATATTTATATATGTTTGATAGAAAATCGGATATTTTATTTCTGTATCTCGTATCCGATTATACTGAATTTTTCGTTACGGTTTACGGTCGCGTCCGAGATTCGTTGCAATCGCGAATGGCAGGCCGCAGGCGAACGACGCGGGTTTATCGATCTTTCTCGCGGGCCAGCGTAAGGGAGGAAATTTCGTCGCAAAGATGCAGTGGGAGACGAAAAGCCGACAGGCCGGCGAAACTTGGCACGACGACAGCCTCCTCGAGGCTCCTACAACGATCTTAAAATTCCTCCCCATCTTTATCCTACCACCCTTCTTCCATCCCCCGACGAGCGTCCTGCTCGCGCTGGCGCGCGAGCATCCCGGGTCTCTTTCTCTTTTTCCGTCTCCTTTGGTGTAGCTCGCGACGGCCTCGGCGGCGCCCAGTTACGACTTAAGACTTACGACGCCGTAATATTTATCGCGTTTCGACGGCTTTATGCACACTTAAAGTTTAACGCTCGCGCATCACGCGCCGCGCCGCCCGGGCAAATATCGTGCCCTTCGCGGAAACGCGGGCGAAAACGTGCGTCCGTTGCCGTCCTTCTCCTCAAGTCGACCGACGGACGGAGACAGGATGAGAAGTAACGACGTGGTCTTTCATTTCGAATTCTGCAAGTCGGCACGCTTCTCGGCACGATCCGAGAGAGCGCGATATCGCGATATACTGACCTCCCCCCTCGCGCAATCAATTCTCTCGCATTAACAAATCAATCATCAAGCAATATCGTCGTGTCATTTATTTGATATGCCGAACGATATATATCTCGCGATTAAACATCACGAATGCGTATAGTCGTGTAACACGATTGTATGAAAAATTTTTACGAGTACACCGATTAAAACTGTTATTTATATCGCATAAAAAGCAATTACTTTTTCAATCAAAATTGTTTTCGTGACCCGTAGGCTCTTATTCCACGCTTTATATTTTTCGACATCGACAAAACAAAATATAAAATTATTAAATTCTATTAATTACATTTCATCCGGCGAATTACACGTCCGTTTTTAAATATATCTCCTTTATTGAATTGTTAACGACATACGCGAAATTATTTTTGTTTCGTGCAATGTAACTTCCGCATGAGCGAATAGCCGTTTGAGAAATTAACTGAAGAATAAATGCGCTTAATTTACGCACTGTAGTTTCACATCTCGATGGTATTTTCTTTCTACAATAATTCCAAAATCCGTTCACTGCAGCCGCACATTCTGCCGTTCGTGAATTATATTCATTTGCGAAACGGCAGACTGTGTGTTGTGGCGAAATAATTATAAGACGATTACGTCTGCCAATAGCGGGGCGAGTCCCACGTAATCGTGTCTACCTTCGCTTGTCGAACCGCCTACGCTGAGGTGAGTTAATATCCAACTCGGAGCCACTATGTACTATAGTATCGCCCACTTTGACCGTATGATAATCCTATTGCAACGGATACCGCATCTAGCGTGTGCTTGAGATAATTAGATACGCTTCCTTTGATCCTCGTAAGAACGGCATACGCATCTACGCGCACGACCATATGGATTGTGCATCCATCACGGATTGATCGATCAATGTCCGAAACATCGCGCGGGAATCACGTGTCGCGATTATCGGAGATGCAATCTTGGGAAAGAAAATTCGCGTGATTATATCCCAATATCGCGCGCGCTCGATCTTGTCCTCCGTTTACTATTTTATACTTCTATTTTGTCACGGCATAAATCTGTTATATTTGCAGTATTATACATATTGATGCTGTATCTCACTGCTATATTGTGTGTAGTTGATAAAAGCGTGAGCGTTCGCAGAAATCGCAGAATGCACAGAGATCAAATAACAAAAGAATAACAGACAAACAAAAAAAAAAGGGGGGCAGATGACGTTTTCATGTGCAGATTATGGATGAATTTGTAACTCCGCACGAACGCGTATGTACGTACGTTCGATGGCGCAATCAAATAAAGAGCTGAACGATTAATCAATCAAACTGTTATTCGTTTACCCGCTTGAACTGGTCAGTGGAGCAAACGATTATCTGTTTGTTCATCTAATCAATGAAGCGATTATACGACTGTTTTTTATCTGTTACGAGGTAACGAAAACTTTGAAATACACGAATATAACGTTCAATTTAAAGAGAATTAATTGGATATGAATAAACAATTTTTTAATTTAATGTTCTCCGTTATTATTTCATTAAAGTGTTTTATTTGTTAGATCAATAAACTGATGTTTTAGATTTTAATAATAACATTATGTTTTCAATAAGAATTAAATTTGCATTTCTATAAATAGATATAACATTTACAGTAAAATTACATATTTTAACTTTCTAAATAGAGAGAGAGCTAAAAGATGTAATTGTTTTCTATTATATTCAATTTTTATATTCTTTTAAATTTCTTATTTTTAATTAGATTAGAATTTAAAAAAACTTATTTTACGATATTCAATATTTTATAAAGCAGCTATATAATCACTCTTACTTTTAAATTGTTTGTAATTACTTTCGATTTAATTGACATTTTCCTCTATCCAAAGTTATCGATAATCTTTTGTGTATAGCATTCATCTAATTCTATTAAGAAGTAGCAATTCCAATAAGACGAACCTGACATTCCCGGTAATTACCACATTCTCCGACTATTAGATTGTCTTGCGGGTAATACCGAATCTCAGTAGTACCTGCAAACTTATACGGCGCTGTAATCTGATATCGCCAGCACTCCGGTGGTGAGTTGCTGTTAATTTCGCGAACTAATCGGTTCATTGTAGCCAGATGAACGTGTAAAGCGGTAGCGAATACGCAGTTAGAGTGAGCCCTCGGCGGGCTCGTCAAGGATGATGGAATATCACGAAAGATATCTTGCAAGTATCAACTTCTCGTTTCCTCTTCTATAAGGATACGACGGTTCTCTCTTTCTCTCTCGCTTTTCGCATGCTGCTACCGAACTCTACCACGTCGTAGTCTTTAGTCAAGTTACCAAAGGGTAGACGACGACGCGGTCGCGTTCAAAGCATTATTAATTAAACGCGACACCGGCCCACTCACCTATGACCTCCATCCTCGCTTCGGCGCTGACTGTGTTAAAGCTCGGCCCCTCCCCGTTAACTTCGCATTTGTACACGCCAGTGGCATGGAGATTTGTGTCCTGCAATATCACTTTCTGATCGTCCGAATGAGATTTCTGAAACAGAAAGTGTGACCTCGTCTTACGAGGAATCGTATACACGAAATGATACGCTATAAAAAGTTAACGGATATTATTTAAATGAAAATGACTACTCTACAATACCGCATATTTTTAGTACATGTCAATTCATTTTAATGTGATTTAATTTTATATTAAAAATCTTTTTTCTCTCATTTATCGCATTTTATGTAGAGTTTTTAACCAATTTTTTAAAAGCATGTTGAATTTTTAATTACAAACTGTTAGAGAAAGACGAAAATATAAATTTGAAAATGATACGAATAAATTATGCATTAAAAATAAATTAAACAAAAACAGATGTGTACGTTATATGAGAATTTAAATGACGAAAGATGTTTATTGCATTTTGTATTATGCGAGAGTTTATTCAGAAATTTAATTTTTCGCAGCTAATTGTTAAAGAGAGGGAAGCATAAATATTTGAAAGTTTAATACATGAAAATAAATTGCATTAAAAAGTAAAAGAAGAAGAGTTTCAAATATATCTAACGGAAATGGCATGAAATGGATATTGCATCTGATTTGACAATGCACGCAATTTATTAGGCAGGATCTTTTATTGCAGATTATTATTAGAAGAGAATCATAAAAGTTTGAAAATATCGCAAATGAAGATAGATTGTATTAAACTCGAACAGAGAAGATATATTTAAGATATGTCTATCGAGAACAAAGTGGTGAAAGATGGTCTTGACGGACTTTGCGATTCTTCCGAGCTATTTGACGGCGTTTAGCCAAGGTATAATAATTCGTGTCATTACAGTAAGGCGGAGCGGCGGGACATCGACTTTACGAGTCATTTAGTTTTTAGAACAGTGAATCGTGCCGGAGCAGTTACGTTGTTACAAATGGCGGCCGCAGATCGCGCATGATTACGGAGTTGTTTTCTTTTTGCCGCGAGCTTGCGATCTGCGACTTTAAAAGACACCTCTACGCTCGTTCATTTTTTATTGTATTAAAACGCTCGTCTATTATACTCTGCTCAAACTTATGCGCCAGTGGGGAAAAAATTAACTGGCAATTAACTGGTTCGGAGTCTTTACATACTGTTTAAGAAATCCCATTCAGGGACAAATCCATCCAAGAAATTTTTTATTAAAATCGTTAAATTATCCTTAACATTTTGCACAAAACTCTCTCCGTAACATGGTAAGGAATAATTATATTAGTTGCTGAAAAGATTTTCTATTATGTCAAGCTTTTACGCGAAAAAATATCATTGCGCAAATGGAGTTGATTTTTTTCTCGCTGATTTTCAAATGCAGAATTCTTCAAATAAAAAAGAAAGATAAAAACATAGCTTGTAAAATAAAATGAAATTAGTGAATTCGATATTGGGACAATATCGATGAGTAAATATCATGAAAATTCTACTTTCTCTTTTAAATGAATTGCGAATATTCTGTCTCCTCTTACCTATAGATCAATACAATCGATCTATATTATATAATTATGACACAATAATTTTATTCAATTATAACACAAGAAATTGAGCTGTTGCAAATCTAAAAAAGTAATTTTGTCCATCTATCTAAAAGGCAAATATGGAAATTCAATTTTATATGGAACGATCCGGCTAGCACTTGGATCGTATATAAAGAAATATATATGCGCACTTAAACGAGCGAGCAAATATACGTGCTTATTCCATTTATAACGGCATATATATATATATATATACACATATATATACATCGCGTATCTCACCGCGCTGGTTCATAGTAGGTCGGTGCAACGAGTTTAAGAATTATGCGGCGGAGAAGCGAGTCTTTGGATGTTCACGAAGCGGAAAATTGGAACACTTTTTTGCTATTCGAGTTTATGGAAAATACACTGCAGATATGTTCACTATGACAACTTCCCAGTTTCGTAAAAGCTTTCAAATTGATGTTCAGAATAATGAATCAAATTTTCCCGGGATAGATTACTCAATAATTTTCAAATAATGATGCCAATAGTCTGCACCAATATAATTGAAGCTCAACGAGAATGGTTTTTGTTTATCAACTACTTAAATAGTTGTAAATACGAGAATAGTTTTTGTTTATCAACTACTCAACTACTTAAATAAAAATCAAATTACAAATTGCAATGTAATTACATTACAAAATCAAATTATATTACGAACAATTACAATTACGATATTTTTTATCGTTGTAATTTTATCATTAATTTTATTCTGAAAAACTAACAATTATAAAAAAAATTTTAATCTTGAAAACAGCGAAAACAAATTTATTTAGAACAAATTAAAATTACACATACCGTAAGATGTTTTTCTCGTAGAGTAATTTTAATATAAAAAAATTGTTTCTCAACAACTAGTAATTTCGAAAATAGTTACGTTGAAAATGGAATACATGTACGCTGATTTATTGTTGCAGCAACGTCTATTTGTCGATAAATTATCAAGAGGCTTATCCTGAAATACCTAACGCGAGCGATCGTAGAATTATATTGGATCGAATGAAAGAAGAATGTACGTTGTAGAGAAACGGTGAGAAAGATAAACGCCGTTACCGATAGAAAGGCATCGTGCTGTGGTACCCTGATGCGGGAGAAATCCGCGGTATCCGAAAACTTTTCAGGAAATACCTTTCATGGGTGCGATAAAACTTCGTGCAACCGTGAGGAAGTAAGTAAGCAATGTCTCTTTCGAAGATCTACCAAACACCTTCAAAGATAGTGAAAGTGTTAAAAACGCGATAAATTTGAGAATGCGAGTAAGATAGTGTAAATGAAAACTTGTCTAAGGAATTACATCAGTCAGTCTTATTTAATCTCATGTTTCATTTATTATGTATAATATCGCGTTAAATTATGCGATACTTTGAAGCTAATTTGATAATTAGAAATAGAAGTGGAAATTGATTTATCTTTCAGTGCAAACGATAATTCTTTGTAATAAATCCCCATGTTGAGATTTTTTTAAATACAATATATCAGCAGACACAAGTACTCTTAAACACTATACTTTCTCAATTACTTTAATGCGACGGATGAATCTCGAATTATATTCTTTTTCCGCTAATTAAATATTTAATGAAAAAACAGAAAAACGTTTTCATAACGTTCTCATAATATTCGTCGCTATGTTTAATTTTGTTTGCATTACGTATTTTTACTAACGACGAGAATGACGAAGAGAAATCTAGTTACAAGTGGGACGTATCTACTTGGTGATCTTTACGAGAAAATTCAGGAGAGTCAAAGTAGAATCGAAAAGTCGGACGACCGAACATAAGGGAAAAGGTCGAGTAATACGCCCCCTCGTACGTCCGGGGAAATTTTATTACCGGCAGTAACACGTCCAGAGATTTTTCCAGCAATGGGGAAGTACAAACGCGAGTTCCAGAAGGAACGGAAATGCGAGGAAGGAAAGCGCGCCGGCCGCGATCACGTGAAGGAAGTCACGAAGTATAAACGACGTGGTTCCTGTGCAGCAACGTTGACGTTTATCTCGTAGTAAAGGTGCTGTCGGACATAGAGTTCTTACGCCGACAAATCAATTTACGTCCCTCGAGAAAAGTTTCGCGAAAACAAGAGGGGAAATGACGGCGGGCGCGGTAGAGACCGTGAGAATCGTATTACCACCGACAATATTTCCCACCGGTAGCAACTCGTTCCTCAAACGTTTTACTTCTGTTCTGAAATGATAAGCTAAAGGGTCAAGGTGTGCCACGTATTCGTCTCGAGAATATATCGTTCGAAAGACCAGTAAATTCAGATCGATTGTATCGATTTTCAATTTCCGCTCATTCTGATTTTCTATCTGTATGTTATATTATTGCAAGACAAATTGTATATACAAGGGTTTTATAAAATTGAATTTTGTGATTCTTATATTTCTTCGTCTACAAGAAAAATTATAATTGCAAAAGAATAGCCGTTAATTCGGTTTATATTAATTACTCGAGGCAGTTGATGCAGCTGATTAACGACTTGCAGACTGTAATTTTAGTTGTAAAGAATCTCAATAATAGCAGACTTCTATTATACAAGGAAGGCGAAGCGCTCAACCTTGGTTAGAAGAG
>VBVR01000198.1:0-66527 GCA_011638315.1 Tetramorium parvispinum | reverse complement strand
TTTCAAAATTTGTAACTAGGAACTGTAACGAGTTACATTTTAAAGAAAATAACTGTAACTGTAACGAGTTACTTTTATAAAGTAACTTTAACAACTCTGCTATTTTATATTATATATTTGCAACGCAAAAAGATATAAGAAATTGTTACAACGCCGTAACGTCGCATGTTCGATTACTGAGTTTGATTCAATGAAGATCCTCTGCATACATATAAGAGCAAAATCTATTGATTTTCTAAAAGTTCTCCCTTCAATGGAAAAATCTGTCAGCGTACTGATTTACTTTGCTTTCAATCGCGACGAAACTTTCGCAGCATTTGTAATATAGTTATTTGTTCACTATTACATTTTTCATATTTGTTTCCATATTTGTAACTAGTTGATAGTTTCACATAATTCAGTATTTTATTTCAAGTTTATTCATATTTTCCATGTAGTGCAGATAGGCCTCTTTATTTATCGACATCGGCCCTAATGCTCGTGATGTTATTATGGATTCTAGAAAAAATTTATAATTACACGGTATATAAAAACGCCTTATTTATGTGCCGTAATCGACATGGATGCTATATCGGCCTTTATTATACTGAAACTTTTATTTAATTTTTTTAATTTATTTAATCCGAACTAATTTTAATAGCAATTAGCCTCCGATACGGTCCCAAAGTCTTGTCATGTTCGACGAGAAGAATAACTTGCAGTATTATCACTACTTTTTTTTATTCGTCAGAGTTTCGGACATTTTCTCATGGATCGTTTTACTTTTGAACCATATTTTGTTTATTAATGAGAAATATCATTTTATAAAATTGATATATGATTTATATTCGAACCATTTAAATTCAAATCAGAAATTCAAGTTTGAATCGAATCAAATCTTCTACGATTCAAATTTGTATCGTAAAAGAAAGAAATATAAACTCGCTTGCAAATTGCATATATCCAACTAATCAAATTACATTTTTCTCTTGGCACAAACGACTAAACAGTTTGACACAACTATATAATGGCTATATTTATATTTAGAGAAACATTTTTTTTCTGGATACAACTCACACGATTTTTATTAACAGCCATTTGCGTTAGTAGCTATCGTGGCCGATGACCCCATTTTTTTCTTCTGCATCACTCTCACGTTCGCTTTGACGTGGAAAGGGTTCGATTATAGCATTAAGGTAGTAGCTTTCCGCCCCGGATGGCGGAAAACGCGAGAGTTATGGCTCGTTAAGTATTGCGGTACATACTACATAGGGGAATACACGAACATGAAGTTAAGTAATAGCGCACCGAGTGCTCGTTGTAAAACTAGCTTCATGAAACAATGCGACGTATTTTTTACCGTGGAGACGGCCAACTTGGGGAGGCATGTTACTCATGTCCTGTTATTTACGACAGAATTTACTTTAGCGCGATGTTAAGAGCGTAAATAAGTAAATTCGCTGCCGTTTGAAAAATCGATATCATTGCCGGTAGTATATTAATTAAAAAGTAAATGTTTGAAATCTGCTGTAAAGTTAAATGCACCGCGTCGGAGTCAAGCGTCGGCATTTACCTCGCAAACTTAATGATAAGGTGTAATTACACTAATTGAATGCTCAATCGATGTTATTCTGCTGCCAGCTATTACGTGGTATTAATAGAGACAAGTGCTAGCGCATTTCACTCACAGGCATATATACGCAATAATTCACACTTTATTCTGTACTTAAACTGTATACATCGTATTGAATTTACAAGCGATGATTGAAGCGTTTGTTAAACTAATACGAAGGATTTTCGTGAAGTTAAACAATACGATCGATTTTCATTGTTAAAAATGTCGATTTTTTTTGTTAAAAATGTTTGTTGCATTTAATTTCACAATTAGTTGTAATTGAGTTCACAAATGTTTAAATATAATACATATATATATATATACACTTAATACTAAATTAATTACACTTAATGTATACACTAACTAGATATTTTTTAATATAAAAATATTTCATATATTATTTATTGAACTAGTTTACAATACTACTTTTGTAGAGATGAAAACTATTCGAACACGAATAGAATTGCTTAAAATTTTTAATTAAAATTTCTGTAATTCGAATTTAAATTATTAGAAAATTTCGAATCTAAATGGTTCAAACATGAATCACATATCAATTTTATAAAATGATATTTCTCGTTAATAAGAAAAATATGGTTAATAAGTACAGTTATATTATTTTTTTACATTAAAATATTCTATTATTATTTACATGTTTATGAATTTAATCTAATAATTAATAAGTAAAAATTATGTTTAATTATTCGATTCGCTGCGATTTGGACGAAATTTTGTCGATTTCGTTCGATTTGAATTTGAAAATAAAATCAAATTCAATTCGATTTCTTGAATTAAAAACAATTAAACAAATAGTTACTACTTCCTCTCTCTTTCCCTTCCTCCTTCTCTCTCGCTCACGATTCACGAGCCACTTGTTCTGAGACTCTCGAAGTGATTCGGCGGAAATTGGCACGATGCGACGGATATAAACGAATTGGTACGATGCGGCGGATATAAAACAGACCGGCGACAATTGGTCATTTGACGAGGCGAAACTTTACTTTTCGAGAAACCTCGTCCCCGTCGTTACCGTCGTCACCGACGTCATGATTGAGTATACGGTCTTCATTACGGCTCGCTTCCGCAAGTTGCGGGATGCGGATACCAAATCGCGCGCGCCGTGGAAAACGAAACCGTTATCGCGCGGAAACGGAAGTCGGAAAAATCTCGGCGCAACAGGGAGGACGGCGCGGACGGCGACTTTCGTCGCGCGGACCCGTTGAATTTCTCGTTTGTGCAATTCAGTCGCGAAATCTAATGAGCAAACGCCGCGGACTTGGCACGTAGACCGGAAATTGAAGTATACATTATAAAACGTGCCGCTGGCGCGGTGTTTCCTATGCAAGCGGCGCGGCGTGCTACCGCCGCTGCCGGTGCCGCGCCGCCGCCGCCGCCGCCACCGCCATCGTCGTCGTCGTCGTCGTCGTCGTCGTCGCGAAAACCAGGTCGCGCATGCTGCCTGGCGCGCGGCTTTCCTTTTCCGAATTCGCGGGCTTTGCACTCGAGAAATTACACTTTTCTGATTCGCGGCCATTTCCCGCCCCGCTCTCGATGAATATTTAGCGACCGTTACGTAACTCCATCGAATATTCGGCTCGAGTTTTCAAAGGGACGGTCTTCAGGAGAATCGTTATCAGGCGAACGTAACTCACAACAGCGGAAAAATATAATTTATCGAATCCGCGAAATATCTCCAGATTTCCTTCTCAGCGCGTCGCCCGCGATGTATTTCTCTCGTAATAATTTCTCACATAAATCGCGGGCACTTTTTGTACATGTACAGAAGTAGTAGCAGCGACGTTGGATTAAAAACGTTCACAGGTTTATCATATGGTGCGCGACGTAAATGAAATATACAATTATGCTCTAGTGCGACAAACGGTGATAATTTAAATTTAAATTACTCGATTCTATAAAATATTCGCAGGGTATTCTGAGGGTAGCAGTGATGTTGTTATTATGCAATATTTTTTCGCGACACACTTCCTTATATAATTTTTAATGATACATATTAGTATCGTTTATTTATTAAAATTATTAAAATTGATTTCCAAATTTAATTTGGGACAGTACCATTCTAGTTCGAGACTGCGTTTTAAAGACCGAAAAACCCATTCGCATTGAGAGAAAAGTATGTATAGTTACCTTTGGACACAACCATAGTTTTATAATATTTCTAACAATAAATAAGATTAACTTAATTATATTCATTATTATGTTAATCGTAATTATCATTACAAATATTATAAAATTGT
Organism: Tetramorium parvispinum; assembly: GCA_011638315.1. NCBI lineage: Eukaryota > Metazoa > Arthropoda > Insecta > Hymenoptera > Formicidae > Tetramorium > Tetramorium parvispinum. The sequence goes on along the minus strand of VBVR01000198.1, from coordinate 62,678 downwards.
GATTTGGTCCAAAAGTAACTATATTTTTCTTTCAGTGCAGTGCGTAGTTGACTGAGCAAAAGAAAAATATACTCGAAGAAATTATTATCAAAAGAGATCCAACATCGACTGTAATAATAATAAGGCTTTTTATTATTATTAATTTAATTTATTCAGATAACGGTTAAATTTAATTATTATTAATTATTATTATTATTATTAGTGATACTGTTATTATTTTCGTTTATAATTATTCCGTTTATAATTACTCTGGATGCACGGATAACTTCTTCGAGATTACAAATTTCATAAAATTGTCGTATCGTCGTATATCGTCAGAAAATAATTTCTCATTGTGAGACCATATAAGATATGAGTTTCCGCGATAAATTTTAATTGTCAAAGTTGAAATATCGCTTTTAACTTATTGTTAAACTTAACGCCACTCCCTGCCAAGTTCTCCAAGATGACAAACCATCATCGCAGATTGACGATCCAGAAAAGTTTTGTTTGTTTATGAGCACTCTAATTAATATGAGAGTTGAATTTCTGTTTGACTCTCTTTCTCTCTCTCTCTCTCTCTCTCTCTCTCTCTCTCTCCCTCTCCCTCTCCCTCTCCCTCTCCCTCTGAGATCTCTTTCGCTTAACTTAGCCGGTCAAACTCCGCTGGCGGATAGAATTTACGCGGATAATTAATCTTTTATACAACAGGGATTAATTAACTCGTGCAAATTTATTCGCAGTCAAAGGTTCCGTGAATCTATCGGCCCCTATTACCATGGATACTTGAGAATGGATGATGTACAGTTTGGAACCATGTTCCACATAGTGCTATCTTCGCGCGAAATTTTGTGTAACGTATGAAGCATATGATAAACCATAAAATTACATTGTAGTAAAAACTTTGTAGCAAAACAATCTCGAAAATCAGAAAATAGAATTAGTATTTTCTATAAACGAACCAATTGTTGTTCATTTTCTTCATTTATTCTGTTCGACTAATGTAATTACTTTTTCATATTTATTACATGTCATGTTACGTGCATATACGATTAAATTAAATAAGTTTCGACTATAAAGCAGTTTCCTGAATCAATTAAAAATTTTATCATAAATTATTTTTCTTCCACTACAATAGTTGTTTTATGCGCGTGCTGTTCGATCGTAGTAATAATATAAACGTCAAGCGCCTATATCGATTTTACAATTATATTAGTTGAATAAAGAGACAAAAATTGAAAATTACGGGAACATTTATTTCGCATAATGGGGTTTGAGCGGAAAAACCATTCATCGCGTTTATTAAACGGGAAAATTGTATTCGTAATTAAATCTGAATTATTAGCGCCTCAAATTATCCATTTTGTATTATTGCATGTATTGCAACAATTTTCATATTTATCATCCAAATATACTCATATGATATAAGATATCCGTTATGCAATGATTATCTCTCTCCATTTTCTATGTATTAATTATACGATACAAATCTTAATTAAAATGGCTTTGTCGAAACTGCCAGATAGATATGTTCTGTTAGAAATAATCCCACATATTTCCACGGGTAGAAAAGGGTAGAAAAGTATTCAAGTTATTAGGGAAAATGAATTATAATGTTATGCTATGTCTAAAGAGCGTTCGAAATGTTATTTCGTACTTTTTAATTCATCATTTTCCCATTTCTGTGTTTGCGTAGGAGTGGACAGACTATAACCTCCAGTGGAACGAGTCCGAGTACGGCGGAGTGAAGGACCTTCGAATTACGCCGAACAAGCTTTGGAAACCGGATATCCTCATGTACAACAGGTAATCTGGCCTCGTTACATCTGCGTAGAGATTCTCATTTTGTATTGACAAACCAGTAGCTTCGACTAACAAATTTGTTAGGAGCATTTCAGTCTCGGGCACGAGAGGAGGACTCGCCAGTCCCTTTCATAATAAAATTCTTAATTAAAGTGACAAAAGGCCGCGTACTAACTACGCTCGTATAATCATCGTGTTAATAAAGTGTGCCCGGTAAAAATACGCGCGCAAACTGATTTCCCAAAGTACCGCGCGCTAAAACTCGGAAAAGATTTCGCTGTTTGAGAGACGATTTAATTTGCGTTAAGATATTTAAATCAAGAAAGTTTTAAATGATATAATAGCTTCAAATGTAGAGAAAAAGACGAGCAGAAATTAATTTCCCTAGTATGAATAAATTGAGAGTAACGACAAAACTGTTGAGACGCGAATGAAAATATTCACATTGCGTCAAATTCTCACTTGTCCGCGTCCTCTACTACCGTGATTTACCGTGATTTAGCTGCAATTGCCACGCATCGATGAGAATAACCCATGGGACTTCTGGTAGCACGCTCTCGATTCTAGGCTGTCAATATTTCAAGAGTTACCGTTTACGTCGCGAAAGTGTCGGAAAGCCAGCGACCGTGCAAACAATTTTACATCGATTCGCGAATCAACATGACAATCGCGAAAATACAATCGCAATCGTGAAACAAACTGGCGCGACTTTATTATTAGCGTAAAAAATGAAAATGCACGAGAGCTGCACTCGCCCCGAATAAACCGAGTCCACATTGAATTTTTTTCAATGGACTTTAAACGGCTGCCACTTGTCCGGAAGGCACACCCCCTCACCCCCTTTATACCCCTACGAGAGAGAATTAAGATTTTTTAAGAATGTCTTTTTCAGAAAAGCTGCGACGGCTAAGAAATAGCGCGGCGGTAGCGCCACTGCAGCAAAAGTTTTTTCATTAACTTTACGTTTGCTCCCTCGGAGACACTCCGTACGGAGCGTAAATTATTTTCGATGTACCTCGTACTCTTTTCACGTGCCGTTACGGTATTGCGAATATAGTATTAAAAAAAAATGAAAGAACCGAAGGGTACGTAACTTTTATCCTAGTGTTGCTTCGCATCTCTCTTATTCGAAAGTATCTCATTATATATATATATACATATATATATATTTCTTTTACATATTAAAATTCCCTAAAGTGCATGCATTTACTTGAATCCTAGTAAGAGCCGAGTATATTATACATTTATATACTTGTACTATGTATATCTTTACATTTTTCTTTTGTAAATATTGTATCCACGTAATTATTGACCCTGATCGTAGAAATCTTTATTACTCTGACGGATCGACTCGCTTCCCGCTTCGTATATCGATCCCGATACGATTTTTCTCTCATAGAACGGTGATGCGCGAAGTCGCGAAGCGGGTCGAACTTTCGAACGCAGTTATTACGCAGATTTTAATTGAAAGGCTAGAGTAACGAGTTGCATAAGTGCCGGTCATTTTCATTTCTCGAAAAGTTCTGAAGTCGGCCACGCCGTGCGTTCCGCATGGAAAAGCAGGGATTTGCGAGGGAAATCATTCGGACGTTTCGCGATTTTGCTGAAACGGCGCGAGGAACAAACGCGACGAAACGGAAAGAATATCGAGTCGAGAACCGGAACGGTCTCTTCTTTTTTTTTTTAGAACACCCGACGCCGTGGCCGACTTGCATTCTCAGCCTCACTTTCTCTATCATAGTCTCTAGAATAATTAGTCTTAGGTATTTATAGGCTGCTATATAACTATAGTATGTAATACATACAATTCCCGGGCCGCCACACGTGAACGCATCTACGCGATTCACGTTCGGCGATCCGCAAAATTAATACGCCCGTCGCCCGCTGCCAGCCGATTCGCGCGGATAACAAAGCGGACAACGTCGATCGCGTGATCGGGTTGCTTTATCGTGCCCGTTCTCACGTCTCGCACTAATGCAACGCGACTGATGCATAAGTCATATGTTTTCGATCGCCTGACACGGAGCAATCAGACGGAACGGAATGCGATTTGTTGCGAACATCAAGAGGAAGGAAACATTGATAATCGGGTGAAACAATTGGTTTCCTGTGAATTTTGGTATTTTTTTTTTTTTTATCGACAGTAACACAACCGCCGCGCACTAACTAATCCTGTCGTGATTGAAAACAAAATACTAGCGAATAAATTCGGGTGGTTTAATTATAAAAGCGGCGGATGAAATAACAGCGTTTCGATTTGGTTGGAGGTTGAACCAGATTCTCTCTTCCTTCCTTCGCGTACGTTACACGCTCCGATTATTTTCGATCGTTTCGATCGTGTATTATTCGTCGTTGGACCGGGCGTAAATTAGATATTCGTTACCAATTGTCAACAGCTATCGGGCTACATTGAATTAACAATCAAATATGATTAGGATCATGATCCATATCCGCGGAATGAAATTTCGAGTTAAATGATACAACTTATGAGGAAGTATTTCTCTATCCGCCAAATTTTAGATTAGGTTTAATCGACAACTGCGTCTGATCTGGTGTAACAATCCTTTCCAAACTCATATTTTAATTGGACACAAATTTATATCATTAATCGGTTTTAAATAATAAAATTATATTGTTAAAGAAATAAAGAAATATATAAAAAGTTATAAGATTATTTAAATAGAAGAAAAATAATTGTTAATGATAAACATTTCACGTAAAAGCTTTAAAAAAATAAAAATAGTTGTAATTATTCGAATATAAATAAAATAAATTTTAAATAGTGTACTGATTTGGTAATAAAATAGATGTGAAGCAGTGAATCAAACGATCCATTTAACCTTGATGTAAAGAGAGAAAGGAGGAAAGCAAAGCGTGCCATGGGGACACGGCAAACGACAGAGAGAGAGAGAGAGAGAGAGAGAGAGAGAGAGAAAGAGATATGTAGACCGGTCTGAAAGTACAGCGGGAAAAGTGAAAGACAGTAAGTGGAAAGAGGAGGAAGTGGTCAGCCGGACAGGCCGAATCCACCTCCGACCGCAACTAACAACTAGCCAAGTTAGCCCAGCCCAGGGTCGAGGCGAGAGAAATTTCTCGCCGGGAACTGCCGGCGTTCTGGTAAAGTGTGCGGGATCACTTCAATTAATTAAAGTCTCGTCTCGGGGAAACTTTGCCTTTGTGGGTATCACGGGAGCGTACAATGACTCGGGACTACCGGACGACTTTCCGGTGACCAACGCGCAAACCGGAAATTAATTTTTCAAGAATGTACGTTTGGGGCACGCGCGCGACGGGACCTACTTTTCCTTCAGTAATGATTGATACTTATTGCTGGAGACGTACGGACTTTGAATTTCTAATGCGCGGCGGATGCGAATAGGCGGTTTGCGAAATGTAAGTGGTGGCTCGTTAACGGAAAGTGACACTAGAGATCGATGGGAACACTAATGACTCGACGAGTTAAGCTTGGATTTCGACGGGATTCGACGGTCTCTCTAGTGATCATTTTCAATTTGCTGCCTGTCCCTCCGCGAGTACCGAGATCAATTCGTAATGGGCGCTTATTGTTTCATCGGTACGCCATAACGCGCTATACAGTCGTGTTCCAATGGACGCATTTATTCACAATCATCTGCGTCGTGTTTTGTACGTTTATAAATGTGCACTCGCAAGTTATTTCAAAAAACGTATATATTTAATACGTACTAAAATATTCGTATGTTCTCAGAAGATGAAAAAATGCGCATATACACATTTAAGAAATTATTAATATAATGTCGATTAATCCTTAAAGGGCACATCTCCGAAAAATCACGTAAAGGACACATGGGATGCGATATACCCCAGTGTCTTTAAGTATGTGCTGTAACGACGCTATCGAATATTTTATTGTATAAAAATTCCTGAATAAAGTTAAAGTCATGTATTTTAAGGACAAACAGGTGTTATAGCGATTTCTTAAAATTAACATTGTTTAAAAAATACGATACTCCGCCCTTTAAGGGTTAATCATGTATAATAAGTTTGTAAGTTAATGAAAAAAATTAGTAATATAATTTAAATGAGTAACACCGGATAATCCTCGGCTGGTACGATATAATTCGAAAATTATTACTATACATCCTTCTATCGCGCGGAATGTACGCATGCAAAATGTTGACCACGGGATTTTCATCATGGCAGACCGCAAATATTTTCTCAGCCTTATTCGAAGCGACCAAGACATATAAATCGTCGCCAGAAATTACACCGTCGATTCTCCGATAAATATGTCGTGGGCCGTTAAATCATTTAACTTATGTGCTCCCATTATCGAACGGAAAAATTTATAGGGGCGTCAGCGTAGGGCACGGTTTATCGGGGCAACTGCGCGAAATCTACCTGACCGAAGTCGCCCAACAGCATTTCCCGCATATTCGAAAAACAATCGCGCTTCGACGAAATAATCCATCGTTTCGACGACGCTTGATTTACGCGTTCACTGCCGTGCATCGACTTTACGGGCGCCCGTTTGAAGCTCACGCTCGCTGTCGCGTCTACCGAATCGGAACGGCCGTCACGTTCTCCATTGTTAAGCGCGAAATGTACACACTCCGACCTCGCTGTTCTTAATCCTATGGACGACCTAGTTTCTCAACGTAAATAGGCAACGTTCTGTTTTTTCTTTTCTTGCAAAAACTACATCGTATGAAAATACTGTTGGTGTTTACTTGTTTTTTATGTAATTAAAGCTTATACAGAACTTTAATTATGGAACAAAACGTTTTATTTCTTACCCGATAAGACGATTTTTAATCTGAAAAGGGAGTACTTTTAATAGATTTTTTATTTAGGTACCATTGTTCGGGTAAGCATTAACGTTGCCTTCAAAATCCCAACCACGAATTTCGCCCCTTCACTGAGACGATGAGGGACGAGGGTTCTTTGCCATCACGGCTACGTGAACAAGAAGCAGATTATCTTGCAACGACGCACGTACACTTATGTGTGGAACGAATCCTGTGGGCGTTGGAATTTTGAAGACGTGGGTCTTCCGACCCTGTTAGAGAAGTTGGAGTGTAAATAAGATAACGACGGAGGGTCCACTGTGCGCTTCCATTTTGTAACCAGCTCCGGGGGAACGGTTATGCGCCGGTCCCTTCGAGGGAAAAGACGCTTCCTGCGGAAGCGTAAAACGAATCTCGAGTATCCCGCCCGAAGGTACTTTCGGGCATTACCGTCGAATTTAAGCCGCCGTTAACCCGCGGGACTGGAAGCCTCGGCGTGTGCGCGGCTCGTAAAATCCGTTTCTGAACACCTTCCCGGCCGTGAGCACTTGTTCACCCCATGCCAAACAGCGGCATATCGGCCGAGCTACTGCTGAAAAGTGTATGAAGCGGTTGCGGTTATGTTTTACTTCGTTCGCGGCGTTGCCCCGATGTACTTGGAGAATCGAAATAATCCTGTTTTACGGTCCCAAGATGATATTTTCTTTACCCGAAAATGTTATCCTAATCTTATCAAAGATTTACTTTATTTTATTACTGTTCCAAAAATAGATACTGTTAGATTAAAAAAAAATTAAAATTAAACACGAGCATTACTTCATCTTCTCAAGCTCTTGAACTGTTGTAGACTGCTCTTGAGAAAGTTTTGTATATTACGGATTACACTCGGAAAAAGCTACAGTTGGATTAATATGACATGTTTGATTCAACAAAATTTGGTTGGATTGAACAGAATTTCTGGTTATAATGAAACATTCTGGTAACCAACCAGAACATTTAGTTGTAACAACGTGGAAGTTTGATTACTGCTGATTCTGTTATAATATCTAAGTGTCTATTATAACTACGTAACTGATAAAATTGAACATAATTTCTGATTATTATAATAAAATATTCTAATACACAACCAGGACATTTTGTTGGTTTTACCAGAATGCAATCATATTTATTTGGTTACCTACAGCAGAATATGTGTAACCAAACTTGTCTGCTTGTCTTTACCAGAAACGCGTTACCAAGCTTGTCAAATTAACTTAATCAAAAGTATGGGTCGTTTATTTTTCACCAGACTCTCTGGTTAATACAGCCAGGTTTCTGATTGATCCAATCAAATTTTTTTTCCGTACAGGCTTGTTTGTACTATTCACAGGAATGCAGGCTATCGATCGCGTTCGATAGTTGTCAGAAATCTTGGGATTCTTACGAGTTTTAAACTTTACGCGAGGTGACACAGCGCGGAATGAGAAAATCCGAGAAGTACGAATATGCCCGATTGTATTGACATTTCGGCGCGAATTTGACAATGGAAAACGATGCGAGTCAATAGAGGTAGCTCACAATGCAGCTATATCCATTTGACGCGGCTATACGAACCACATATGCGTATATTATGCGAACCACAGCGGAAACGTGAACCGCCGCAGAATTCGATCGAACACGGCGAAATATATTCACGGAATTCACTGGTTGATCTATCCACAGATGATCCAATCCAACTGGGCTTTCCCCCGCACCGCCCCCCTCGTCCATGTTTACATAAGTGTATAAATTTATAACGATTCCTCTCTCACATGTTTGGTGAAAACGAGGCGAGGGCGCGTTTGATCCGCTGCGATTTTCGCTACCGTCCGAGAGAAGAGGGGACTGGGCGGAGAGAAACACTGCTCTAATCTACATACTTGATCCGGTTATTTAATCGAATCACGCGCTCTCGAACGAATGCGGTCGCGATTCTATCAGCCACTACCCCGGGGATACCAGGATACACAGCTCGCGTTCATCCGTACCGTATACTATTTCCCCGAACTACATACAAATATGGACTCATAATCATTCCCGTTATTTACCCACGGGTGGATCGAGAGTGTGTTTGATTTTCTCGGCGCCCCTCGAGCCGGCTGAAAACTGTATCTCTCGTTTACGCTCCTTCTTAATCCAATCGATGTGAGAGCACACCGCGTCCCAAAATAAGCAAGGAATAATCAAGAAATTGCAATGAAATACACCAGATCGAACGCAAGTTTTCGATGAATATGAAAGTTTATCTGAAAAATAAATGTAACAGATACGTATTATAATAATATCGTACTTCCGGAAATTTTTCATTGGCAAAGCTCAAATATATTGGAGCTGCATCGTGCGAATTAATTCTGCATAACAAGATTTGTACTAATATTTAATCTAAATATACATTAGCAGTCCATTAGCAACTATTTAACAAATTCGAAGAATAACGAATGGGAATCCCCATTTTCGTTGTTTTCATATGGATTTATGACGATCGTGTTACATATCGTGTTCCGCTCCGATCTGATTCGCTCTCCAGCGGACGCTGACTGGCGCATGACGCCTACAGAACTAATAGAATTCTACAAGTTACGTGTGTGTCTTCGGAATTCGTTCCGTCACGTCGAGAGCGAATACGGCGCTCAGCGAGCGACGGTTGTAATTATGTGAATAATTAATTGAAACGCGACGTCAGGCCACCCCGTTACTGCGGGCCACCGCATGACCCGGCCCGGTACCTGCTCCCTTCGCGAACCACCGTCAGATTCGATTATTAACCCAGGACGAATTCGTGTCCTGATAATGAAGTCCCGAGTCGCGGAAGTCGGATGAAGAAATTTCTCGCGTCGCCATTACGGTCGCATCGGCAGTTTGCCTTTCATCTTCCGAAACAGTTTCGCATTTGTCGGGGGAGGATGTCGCGCATGTTGTCCATGGGAGGAATCATCCATTTCTCGCTTCTTTCTTCTCGCGGACAGTTGGAAAAATCGGGAACATTAATCTTAAGACTTTGATATCGCGTTCACGGGAACACAAATGGCGACATACTTGACAGAGTGTCTCTGTCAACCGTAAATGCTTGCTACAGGATCGGTACGTTCTCTACGAGAGGACAACTCCGACGGGCGTGTCAGCTGAATTTGCTACAATAGCTTTGCCGAGCGCAGACGGACAAATTTTCATGCTGAATGCGATCTCGCTGGTGTCGAACTCGAGCGAAGCGGGAAGCTGAAAACCAGCTATTGTCTGCAATATTTACCGCTGGCGGTGGTAGCGAGCTCAGTTTCGCTCAGTTTTGCAAACGAGGAAGCTTAGGCGACGTCGCGTGTCGTCTCCCGGTGATTTGGCGCCGTTAACTTTCCGACGGTTTTCCGACGGACATTTACGACATACGGAGTTTGAGAGCGGGTCACCGCACCTCGTTATATCGTCTGTACTATTTGCTCGTGGGAGCGCAATAAGCGAGCTGGAACGAACGGTATACATGCACAGGACGTCCCAAAATGTTGAGTTTATGCTCGATATAATATAAGTTAATTTGATTAATTTCCACTTGATGTTTCCTCAAATTTGTTTGCGCGAGAGATTCAACTTTAATATTCACGATTTTTAATTCGGAAACTAGTTTCGAAGACTAAATTCCGCCGATACAAACCGTGAAAGGGGAAATTTTCATTTTTCCCATCCACAAGTCAAAAACTATCGATGTTTTAATACTTTTTTTTTTCAAATAACGTGAAACTTTATTTAAAATTCAACATGCGGAGTTTGAAACAAGACTCTAGAGCAAGAGTCATTCTGTATACGTTATCTGCATATGCGCATACTAGCTGACACGCCCGCGAATGGACAGCGTAGTCGGTGTATGAATGCGAACAATGCGATTAAAGTTACACATTGATTAGATTTCAAGTCGTGAAATAGCAAACTTTTTTATTCACGCGATATACGTGACTCGGGACTCCGTAGAAATAACGTGGCGAGAGAGCTGGAAAGGAGCGGGTTTCGCGGCAAGGTCGGTGAAACCCCAACCGTCCTGGAAAACTTTAAAAGGAAGACACGAGAGAAACGCTGGACCGCCGATAATAATAAAAAAAAAAAAAAAACAAAAAACAAACGAAATAGACTTGTTTTCGCGGAAAAAAAGCCCCGGGAATAACTCGCGCGTCCAATCCTCGATCGGAATGACGACGACGAGGACGGTTAAATCGATCAGTCGACGCGCGTAAACCAGTGAGACATATAAACGACGGAGGACGGAGACGTCGACCGATCAATCCGGCCTCGAGGGCGCAACCCGAATTCCACGCTTGACATTTCAATCTCCATGCGGCGAAGGCGCCTGGGCGGATACGCGGCTCGTTAGTCGTTGCATGTGTCGGTTTATCATAACGATCAAGTCTAACGAGATGAAACGGACAGCGCTCCACGATCTCCCCACGATACAAGACGAGGCTGTCGCTGTCTGCCGTTTGTGCTTGGTGCCTAACAATATTATTTTTTCTCTTTTTTTTTTGATCGGTTCTTTTTCTGGCACGCAGATATATTCTCGCACAGAATAAAAACAGATCTTACATCACGCAGATACTTCAAACGTGCACCTAGTTACACTGTATATTCTACTGTAGTTGAAGATAATTTACAGGTGGATCGCAACTAGAAAATGCTGTGTCGTGCTGAGGAATTAATTACGCATCTTGATCGTTCGTCTCTCTCTATAGCGTCTCTTTAAAATGCAGAAATCTCTAAACTTGTAGCGTACGATCTTATAACTTTGTAGTTGGAATGACAAGATCTTTTTCTCTCTGAAAGTAGTTTTTCTCACACAAACGTACTATATATCGGTTTCTTACAAAAATATTGTGCTCCCCTTTATCTTACAGAAATAGTGCTCTTTTAAAGAAATACAGTGAAATTGAATTTATTGTAAATCAATCAAAAATTAGAAAAGGAATCACGAAAATCGAAAGATATCGCGATCATCGCACGTATAAAATCCTGCAAAGAAAAAGATGGCGTACGTTAGATGTTAAATTATCGTACCGATTAAAGACTCGAGTATCGGCATTGGATTAATTGACGGTCGAAGAATCTTTGATATCACGTGTTGCCTCAAAGATATATTTATATTGCAATAAGCGTTTGTAAAAAATCGCGAGAAAATCAGCCCAGTATCTCAATAAGTTAATCATTACGTTCGCGTTACGCGGACGACCTACGTTTCGAAATTTCTCAATGCACGCGCCTGCGTGCTACGTCGGAGCGCGTTGTTGCGGCAGTCGCCAACGGACGGCGGGACTTTTCCCGTCATCGATCCATAATATTTTTATATTCCTGCTGACCCGATCGCGTAATATTTTCACCTTTACGCGGTATTTACGCGGCGCACGCATCAGCGGGCTACGCGACGATACTCGCGAGCGTAGACGTGTCGGAACCTATAATTAACGTTGCGCAATTTTTCTTTTTCTTTTTTTTTTAGAAAGGGACAGAGAAAAGAGGGTGTATTTGAACAAGAGGCGTGTTTTGTAAGACATTAACTCTATCCGCGTTAAGTCTTACTTGTTTCCGAGACTACTTACGTGATCGATTATAAAATTAGTAATTAATTTGCAACTAATATTTTACATCCTGTACAACAAAGATATAAAACGTAAAATATATGTACATTATTAATTTATATAAAAAATTGGCATAGTCATACGTAAATCCAATAAATTTACAAATAATAACTAATAGATAGAAAATCAACTATTGTAAATTCATTTAAGCAACGCAAAATTTTCAGTTCCCTGCACATATTTTTAGACAAATACAATCTTTACAAATTCCAAAATTGTTCTACTGTTTAATTTTCAATTTTTTGTACAATATTTAAAGTAAAAATCATGCACTTCTAATTGAAATGTTTTTATCTCAGGATGATTTCACCGAAAAAAAATAATACATAGATCTTGATTATATAAACCATTGCATATCTCGATACCGTGCTATTTTTAGAAACAATTTTACACCTTACCATCTCGTTGGCGAAATTTACTGGAACTTATTCATCGTCTGAGGGGTGCGTCATAGAGTCTCTTCTTTCAAGGTAGCCGGATATACGTCAAAAGAACTCCCTCGTGGCGGCAAGTTCTTAATTGCCTCTGATGATTATCGTTCCACTTTTTTCGGTCGATCTCGCTTACGTGAATTATCGCGTATCTTGAATCGGTTTTAAGTACCTCTATCTCGCCGATATTGTTTAAAAGATACACCCAGCATTCCGGTGTTACGAAGAGAGGGCGGGGATGCTCGTTACTCGCGGAACAAAAGGAGGATGGCCGCCTACCTCGCTATCCAGGGCGCGCGACTTACTTGTTGCTCACAACACCGGGAACTCTCCTCTCATGAATATCGCAACGTGCTGTATGAGCGAGAACTCGCGGACGAACGAAGAGGGGAACGGGACGCGGAGACGTAACATAGAGACTGGCGGGGGGGGGGTCAGCGATCCTCGAGAACAGAATTTATCCCGAAAACCCGACAATAGGCACCACAGTGGGATTCGCCTTTGTTCGATGTGGAACAATCGACGAAAACGCCCCTCGGAATTCATGAACGCGACAGCGCGTGGACTTTGATGCACGCTGGCGCAACTGGAGGCTGGGGCCCGCAAAAGGAAGAGAAAACGAGAACTGCTCGATAAACATTGTCTTTTAATCCCATCCAGCCGCGTTTTATCCTCGAGGCCCATCACCGAATATCCTTTCGTTCCACTGTTCTAAGCCGCGTCAATTGCTATTTTATTTACTCGTTTGCAGCGCTTTGATTAGCGCCAGTCAATCACGCTTGAAACGTAATTGTTTTCGGCGTTAACGTATGAGTAACTATACATATGTATAAATGTAAATACGTCACACATCAATGTATAACTTGATTCATGTCCCAGAAAACTATCATTTTACTCATACATTTTGCGACAAAATTGAAATAGTTCTATTTTAATAAATATTTTGAAACGCTAATTTTCAGTTTTAATATTAATATTGGTAATAAATCTTTTAATTAAACTCTCTGCCTTTTGCGAGAATTGCGTAAATTAAATAATTTCAAAATCATGGTTTGTAACTGATCATCAATTAAACCGTTTTTTTTTCACGCGTAACATAGAAAAAATAATTTCAAAATCAATAAGATTCCACCTCGGTAAAAGATTAGTCTAAATTTTAACGTTAAATTAAAGCGTCGAAGGACAAGGTTTTGCCTCTTACTCTCCTAAGCCTCAATTCACTAAAAGCGCAAATTTAAATCTCCATTAAAACTATTATTTTTCTTAGCTTCTGTCCGCTCGTATTCCCGCGGTTGAAACGACATTCGACGGTTCTTGCGCGCCCTGCGCAATTCACCTCCACTATTGTTATTTCGAAGGTCCAATTCACACAGACGTTCTTTCCATTCGGAAATTGAAGCGTTCAAGATCGGACTTTTCGCACAAACATTCGCCGTCACTTCGTGCTTGCTTAGAGAACCGAATAAAGTACATAAGCCTCTCACAAGCTACGTCCGTAACATCGCAGAGCTGACCATCTTTTTGTCCGTTTCTCTCCTTCGAGCGGCTCTCCTGCTCATTCTTCTGTCGGCTTTTTGGATGACGCTAAGCTTCAGATGAACGCGTCGAGATATGTACGTCTTGATTATCGCGCACCGACTGTAACCATCTCGAATGGTATTAAAGTTCGCCTCGTTGCGTTACCGCGACAAAAGAACGTTTAATCCTTGGTGCATTTTTTGCTTCCTAGCTTATCATATCTCACTTGTTGCCGCAATCTCGTATTTTCCGCTAAACAACAATACCAGATTAATATGATATAAGTTCGATAGTTCGAAGAGTTATCGCGATTTATCTGCTAACTGCACTGAGAGAGAAATATAGTTACTTTTGGCCTCAATCATAATTTTATAATATTTCTAACACGAAATATGATTAATTCAACTATTTGCATCGTTATGTTAACCATAATTATCGTTAGAAATATTATAAAATTATGGTTGAGGCTAAAAGTAACTATATTTTCCTCTCATTGTTAGTGTGTGTTAGTGCAGAAATTTTGTTCTATACATACTTGCACGCGTCACAGTGCTGCTGCCGTGCACGTCGACTACCTTTCCACTTCGTTTCACTTTGCTAAACAACATATGCCAAGAACGCTGAAAAGATTTCGCGTAACGACAGTTTGCGGCATGCGCGGAACTTGCTTACATTCTTAACCGTCCTACGAGCCCATCCTTAGCAAGTACTTAACGTCGAGCAATCGTTAGGCATTCAGGTACTTGGTTGGCCTCTTCGAGCGAAAACTTTTGCGGCCACCGTTGTCATAGGGCCGAGGGGTATCAACGAAAACTTTTGCAAGTTCGCGGCAAGTTTATGATGGCGCAGTATCGAGTGCAATGCAATGTCAAGCTAAATTGTAACTTCCATTACACGGGATTACACGCTAAGTTACATCACAGGAGCATCGTAACTTTCCTGATACAATGTGTTACTCGTCAGTGATAATGGAAGCGAGCTGACGTACATTACTTGCCGTACTTCATTAAATTTCCATTCGGCGGACACCGTGTGCATTATTTCTCAGAGAATGAAAATAAAGGGACTTTTATCCTCATTGCCATTCGTGGAAATTCTGTGAAATCACATCGGAGATAAATCGAGGTCGTGTTGTTACAACTCAACGTAATTGACACTCGTGTTAACGATGTGCTGGAAACGATCTGTCAATCTCGCAATAATCCGCCATTAACCTATATATTAATGCGTCTCTTGATGTCGTTATAATTAGCCCCCTTACAATTCGATCATTAAGTTTCATGCGTCATTATTGCGGGTTCTATTGGCCGGGTCGCCGATCATGTCGGACGCCACGTGCGCGCTTTCTCACGACTCCGTTACAAATTGCCGTGTAGCCGTGCAATATTTTCTTTGTAGCTAATTACTACGCATTCGTCCGATAACGTATCATCGCGATAACAGGCACAAAACATCTATAGCGGTTCTGCTCCTCGCCGCGCATCCAAAGACAAATGCGGCAACAGATAACAAAGTTCCGGTAAAATAAAAAAGAGGAACACGATCGATAAAATCCAATGCCCGGTACTCGCTGCAATACAGCTTCGTTCCGTCGTACGCGAACGAAATTAATTAGCCGGACACACTTTTTGGGCGAAATCCCGTTTCTCGTTAGTCTTCATTAGCCACACAACAACGACGACAGTACCGCTATCCGTGACGTGCCGGAGTGAATGTGCATTAGAGAGAGAGAAAGAGAGAGAGAGTGAGTGAGTGTGTGTGTGTGTGTGTGTGTGTATGTGTGTTCGATCGGTTTTCCGAACCGATCGATTTCACAAAGCCTATTTTCCCTGAGTTCGACTGAAACATGATTAAAGCGCGAAGCAAAAGGAAAACGTCGCTTAGCTCCGCGATCTGGGAACAAATGACAAAACACACAGAGCCGACAGATCGCGTTTAACATCTCATTTGCGAATAAACGAATGAGCGCGGCAAGATCACGTACGAGGAGACGCAAGATAACGCGATTTAATACAGCGCTGCTGAAAATTCAATTTTCTGATGAAATTAATTAACTTCATTCACTCACGAAAGGACTCACGCCCTTTTTTTACCCCCTCGTCTCTCACCTTCCGTCCCTGTCTTATCCCCCTTTGGCTCTCCATTTCGCGATAACGTGTAAAAGTAACGAGAAGCACGAGGGCTTTAACGATACGACGGTATCGATTTTCGATTGGCGAGAATGACATCCTCGAAACCTTCGACAATGCCGATGCCGCCTTCTGCTAGTGACTCCGAGAGAACATTAACGTCGATGCCACCTACCTATCGAATGCTTTTCGCGAGCACGCGGTATCACAATTTCTACGGCTTGTCTCGCAGATCATCTAATATTCGATTTATCTTCGCCGAGCGTATTTTGCGTGACAGCATAAAGGATATCCCATTTATTAGCATGTTCCCCGGAGAAATAGGAATATATCGCTTTCGCGCGGTCTCGCGCTTGCTCGCCGCCCTAACGTGCGACATTCGAAAACTTAATAAACCGCCAAATAAATATGTCGTAGAAAAACCAACGCAAGTATCCACTTTTATCCTTTAACGCTGTTTAAATGGTCGCTTCGAATTATTCTTAAGGGATTAACTGGAACCGGCTCATAGTGTCCTTTCGCTTTCTCCTCTTTTTCTTCTCCTTCCATCCTTTCTCTTTTTCATCGCAATTCTGGGTCGCACTTAAAAAAAGCCCTCTCGTAAAAGCGCGCCCTAAACGGTTTGCATTTTCATGAATAACATTCGCGAGTGTCCCGTTTTATCGTTCTCCTTCACCTTCCTGATTCTCATCTTATTATTCATTCCGGGCTGTCGCATGAAAGATGTTACAATTTATATAAATGGTGAAAGTACAATGTGATGTAACGTGTGAGGGAGTACAACGCGTTATTGTTCGTAAAATAAGATCGGTAATCTCCCTTCTAATTGTGCTTGATCTCGAATCCGCTTAACTCTATCGTGCAAAACGGCGTTTCTAATGGATATTACAGCGTCGCAAGTAAATGTAATTGGAATGGAGAAATTCCCATGCTTCAAAATATCCCATCCATCTCCTTACTCTCCGACATAAACGTGACATTCGTGCTCTCCGTCTGTTAATATCTTCGTACGAGATCTCGCCTTGCAACAACAAGAACCGATGACGTTCCCGCTCCATCACGCGATGATTAAAGAGACGCGCGCGCGATTAAAACGCCCGCGAAACGATCACGATTGACGATTGACGAGGGTAATTAATGGAAGTATGATATGAAACGTTAGTGCGGATGAGGGTTTCGACGGGACGTACCAAACAAACGTGGTGGTCACGCATAACGGCAGTTGCCTGTACGTCCCTCCGGGCATCTTCAAGAGCACATGCAAGATAGACATCACTTGGTTCCCCTTTGACGACCAACACTGTGACATGAAGTTCGGATCCTGGACCTACGACGGCAACCAGGTACACTACTGTCTCCACTTACACACCGACACACGCTCAATACACACCGAGAGCACCAAGATTATTATCGATCCCTTAAATTCTTCCGAATGAGCTACACGCGCTTTTACTTGGGTAAACCGGAAGCGGAGGGTGAAAGAGGGCGAGGGACTGCGAAATGTGGCTGTCCTAAGTGAGGACGATGTGATGACCCTCGTGCGGGATGATGAAGAAGAGGATCTCATTTTCTCGATTACGTTCCTTGGAAACTTTGCCGCAAAATTTCTATTTAGAAATTTCTCATTATTTATCAGCAAATTTCCTCAATGCTAAAATTTGTACAAGCCAATTTGTTTTCATGTTTTTTTAAGATAAAAACATTGATTTCTTTATAATTGCTCATGGTAACATATTTCTGCTAGTAGAAAATGTAAAATTATTAAAAAATTTCTTTCTTAATTTAATATCTTGTTAATTCTACATGTACCTCAAATTTATTAAATATACCAAGAGGTTTTAATTAAAATTTGTTGAACATATCTTTTAAAAAAAATAAAGCTACATATTTATGAACATCTATGTAGTTTTCTCTACAACGCATATTTTGAAATTAATAAGTAATTAGTTCGTCATTGAAATCGCAGTGATAAAAAAGCTCTCTCAATCGCGGCTCCCGCCGCTTAATTACCGTCCAATTACCAATTACGAGTGCGCGTCTCGTTCTCGCTTAACGAGCTGGCGGCCGAATTTCCATGCAGAAAACTACCGAGAATTATCCTATCTGCATCGCCCCTAGGCGTACAAAGCGAGGATCCCCGCAGGATTCTCGCTGGCTCTATCGTCGTCGCAAATGGAGCCACTTTCATTGTCCGTTCGCCATCAGGGATCCCTCGCTGCCACGAGAGACCCGCCTCCCACCTCGTCCCAGAACCGTGACCAGAAAAACCTTATCCCGCGCCCGTGACGGGCACATCTCGCGGCTTCTTCTGTCCGACACAAGACTCACGAGTGCAACACACAATAGCGATGCTCCATAGATAGCCGTTCTCACGCTTCGTAGCTTCAGCTCGGATCTATATACATAATATAGGCATATATATATATATGATATATAGCATTACATGTTGTACACGTACGACACACGTATCACACGCACCGTTTTCTATAATGTATGAGTTAGATCGAGTGTCGCGTGAGGAAAGAGACAAAGTGAGATAGGAAAGAGTCAGGGATACCCAGCACTCCAAAAGAGAACGTTCATCGCAAAAATCATAATCTCTCTCTGTCACGTTTTCAACGCGTTTGGCGCTATTTCATTTAGCACTTCGGAACATTTTGAGTTCGTTTTCCTTTGAGACATTTTCCATGATAGGTCCGCCGAGGCAAGAGGAGAACGTCACTTTGTGAACGGTTAGATTTTTATTTAATGCGCTTCGACGAAAGCATAATTAATTGTAAATATTTCATTGCTCAAAATATATGTCGAGAACACTTACACGCTACTTTATGCACACAGTAAATTGTGAGTAAACGTCACAGTTGTCAATTAACGTGCGGAAATATGTCGATGGCACACGGTTTAAATCGTCGGATTCGATCTTGCCCTGTTCAATTATTTCCAAATTGCGGGTAACTTGAGGTGATCACCATTAATGGAGCGATTTCCTCGCACTATTATGGAAACGCTATTTCCATGCGTCGAACCGACGGCATCAATTCTATAATGTCAGAAAGCACATGGTTACCTCCGCTTGATCATAATTACTTTGTCGCATAAATTTCTTAACAGTTCACGAACCACATTTATCATTTATTCCTCACTGTCAATTAACATTTCCACGATTTGATCGGAATAAAATGTAATGTTAATTACATTTTGATAAGAAGATTAAGGAGTAATAATAATTTATTTAATCTCTTTTTTTCGTATAACATTAATAAGAAATTAGTTTGTCTCGCTTGATTTTACGTGGACGCGAGCTTACATTTAGATGTAATTTCGAAAAACCGAGGGTAAATTTTGTTAAACTAGCTTCACTCAATTATATTGCTGAATCTGAATCTGAATTGCGGATAACCGTGGCGACCATCGTTAATGGAACGATCTCGACGCTCCTGTAGATTATGCTGCAGATACTTCAACGTGCATTGTCAATGATAATTACAACCGTGGTGTTAGACAAATTGCCGTTGTCTATATCTAAAGCGAGTAATTCGCTTTACGTGCAATATACTTTTCCTAATCTCGTGTTACAAGATAATTATTCTCAATGATCCTTCCTACAACGTTCTTTACCATAATAATCGTGACATTTGCACGTTTCCGTTCCGAAGAAAATTACGCGGAATATCTCGCCGGAGGGAGAAAGAGAGAAGACATTTATCTTTGCTTCTTTGTCGAGATTTAATCGTCTGTAAGTTCTCTCATCAATTATCAAATTATCAATTATCAAAGTTCTATGCAAAATCCTCGTTTAATTCCGGCTGCATAAGTTCTCTAATAGCTACTTAATCTCAAATTTGAAATTGGCGGTCTGCCAACATGTGAATAATTTCAAGTTTCAGGTTCGTACAAGCTGTCGTAATTTTTGCACGTTGAACTATCAAATTCGCATTGATATAAAACGCCGATAAAGTTTGGCGGCAGGATGCAGGCCGTTGTAATCTCCCGGCGATTCCGCCTCTCTCCATTACGTAAGCGATAAATTTTGGTGCCGGCATCTGGCAACTGATCTCCGTCGTCGTAATGTGTATATAGAGGTCGTGGATGCGCGCATTTGTACACCCAGATATTAGGCATATATGCACGGCATCGCGCCCAACTCGCGACGCCGAGTTTGTCGAGCTTGTTCCCACGGCGCGCAGTTTGCAGGCCGCATATAAACGCCAAATGTTAAATTCATTTTACTTACGGCCCGACCTCGACACTTCGCCACGTCCGTGACAGTTTCCAACCCCTCGGGACCGTCGCGCAAAGAACTGCTCACGATCGGAGCGCGGAGAGGCACGATAGTTCGTTCTGTCGCTCGAAATCACTCCCTGACGTGGAGAATTAATGAGAATCAACGTAATTTCGTATTTTATTACGCGTGAATCTGTCGGACATGAAGAAGCTCCATTAGCTCGCGATTTGCATTGGATTTCAATTTAATAATTCTTACTTAAAATAATTTTTCTTCATTTAATAACGTCTTGTTCGATAATGATGTATAAAGTCACAGTGTCTCGGTTTAAAATGTCTTACACTTTTCAGAAATATTGATTGAAGCACGATGTGTAATTAATTTTTGACATTCTAATTTTAACAGTCTTTTAACGATACGAACGTGGAAAAATTACATACATTAATATTTCTTTACGAAAGGATGTCTCATATAAGAGATTTTTTGTCTCTTGACATTTGCGCACAAAAAATTAAGTCACATGTCTGTCCGATATCTTTATTGCAATATATTTTACGATTTGCGAGCGAAAAAGAATTTACTTTATGATAACGATTTATCGCGACGTTGGTGAATCATGCGACGATTGGTAGTGTTGTGGGCCATAAAGTAAACTGAAAATGACAAATCGTGATTTTCCGTTTGCTGCTGATGCACCGTAAAACACTACACCGCATCGTAAAACTCGGCGAATGTTCGCTAACGGATAATGCACTTATCGCGGTGACATGGTACAATGAGAACAACAAGTGTTTCACACACAGACACATACGCGCGTGCGCGCGCATATACATGTGCATAAAATTTTTAGCGAATTGACACTAAAATCCATTGTTAGTATTATTAACGTCATTTAAAAGAAATATTTTTTGTCGAAACAAAATCGGCCAAATCGAAACTAAATCAATCATGTGTACACGCACGCGCGCACACATTTCTTCATTCGTTGGAATATTTTTATTTATACAATGAAATAACACATTAATTTTTACGCTTTTTTTGTGCTTATATTGTATTTTGTGACAATTTCTCGATTCATCGGCGTTATTGATTTTAATAATATCAAAATCATTATCCGCACGTGGCGGCTTTGTCGCACGCTTTGATGATAAATAAGGTGCATGCTTTAGCATTCTTATAAATTGCGCGTCGAACTATTTCCTCGCTGTCACTGCCGATAAATTTATAAACACTCCGTCATTCTTCTTTGTTCTCCTCGCTTTAATACGGCCGACGTCGATAAGACTAAAAAACTGCCATTGCTTTTCAGACGGGGCTATCTCACGAGTAATAAATAATCTCCGTACTTCCGCAACGCGGTCGCGGTCTCATCGATTTCCAGTCCGAGGGCAATAAATTTCGTCATTATTTGTCTAAATGCGTGTAAAGTTCCTCGTGTCATTTCGCGAAACACTCATCTGTACCTCTTAATCATGGCACGCTTATTGTACTGCATATATTATTTTCGACACATTTCAGCGTTTGCAAGTTAGATATTCACAAATCATTTAATTTGACATAATAAATCATGAAATGTTGTATATCTTGAGAGTCACGTCAACGAATCGACCTTTTTTTCGCAAATTGCGCCATTTCCATACAAGTTTATTTATACAACCGAATAAATATATTTTCGCAAAATGTTGAAATTTAAAGTTATGAAAATTAACACAACAATTTTTACCTTTTTGTGCTTATATTGTATTTTGATGAAACAAAATAATATCCTTGGATACCTAGAGATTTCAAGCGCCATATTTCCATGTGCAACGACCACGTCGCACGTGGACTCTTTAAGAAACGATCGAACTTAACACGATTTCCACGTCCGGAGGCAAAATCAGTTCTCCGATAAATTTTGCGTTTAAATAATAAATAATCTGTCCACTTTTGTACCTCTTTCTCTCCGGTGTTTCGTCGTCATATCGCGTATAATAAATTGACCGTACGTAAAGTGCCTGTGTATTAGTTCATCGAACTTTGTCGCCGACCGAAAGGCAAACTCGATAATAATGGAATCTTAATGAGGGATCAATGTCTTTCGAATCACCGTTGATCGTGCCGGCCGGACCGGAGTATTATTAGCAGCTCTCATAAAACGTTCATCGGACGGGAACGATTTTCCGATCGATAGTTGCCTTTAATAACGAGGAGGATGTCGTCGCGCGACACGACGCGGCGCGTGTCTGTCCGCCGCCGAAATTGATCACCCTGTCAAAGTATTATTATTACGCGGTTCTCTAAATCTTTCAAACTGTTTCGGACGAGAGCATACTTTTCCCGTTGTAACAATCACAATGACCGCGCGCTTTGCGCCCAAAGCACTTTAAAGTCCACCATTAAAATCGCCCGGCACAGCCCAACGCGGGGGCCTCTTTTAAATTACATTCGCCATTAAGTTCAGTCCATTTTAACTTCACGCTCATTTTAGCTTCACAGCAATCTCACTAATGTTCCCTGCAACAGCATCGCCATAATCATCCGTTTACACTTGCACATATACGTCGCTTATTGCTTCGCTATTCGTGCGGACCTATTATTTGATTTAAATCCGGGTTTAGATATCTTCCTGTCTATTGACACGGTGACAGAGAGAGGCCATTCGATTCTACTCGCAAAAACAGATGAAATATAAACGAGAAATCACATTGTCGGTTCCAGCCGCGCATAAAAATTTAGCTTTGTTCCGATAAACAAATTTATTTATTCAACTCGCAGTAACAACTCGACGCGTAGTTAATGGACGGGCGTGGTCTCTACGTTGCAGAGACGGCAACATTTTACGAGGCGGGCATAAACATTTACTGTTTCCGACGGAAATTCGTTCGCGCGCGTTTTATTCGTGACAATAAAATTTTGATTTTTCGTGCGATGCCTGTCCGCATTTCGCAACTGGGCCGCAGCGGTGTTAAATCGGCTTTTTATCGACACACTAATTCGATCCATTTTCCCTCCTTTTGAATGATTTATCCCGAAGCGAATTTAAGAGAATCTTCCTTCGGAGTGCTGGGGCGACTTGTTTTGATGAACACAGTCAAAATAAGCAAGATATTGCAACCACATCACGAGCGCAATCTGAGCACACTAATTGGCTATAGCTATGTTGAATCTTATATAATATGGTGTCGACATATACATTTAACCTTCCTACGTAGAGGAGGGCGCTATGATGGGCTGATATCGCTTGCCGGTGTTACTTTGCTTTCACGGGCTTTTTCTTCGAATATCAAACGAGAGCTTTCGCTATATATATATATATATTTATACATATACATACATATATAGGTATATACGGCGAGGAGTGCGAAAGTAAAACAGTAGAAAGTAGGAGGAGAATGGGGGAAAGAGTGAAACGACGAAGAGAAAAAAAAGTGAAGAAATAGGGAAAACGACGGAAAAGGCAACATGATGATTTCGGGATTTATATACACAGATATGCATATATATAGATTACCCTTCACGTCTCCACGCGCGAAAAAAAAAGAGAGAGAAGATACCGCAGACATGGAAAGGTGTTAGGACGACCGCGAATACACAACGGACTCAAACTGTACCCACACATGCTTGACACACATATACATCGACCAGTCAAAGCAGGGACCACGTGATTATGTCTGAGCTGGGAAACAATTTTGCATGGAGCACACGTCCACGTCGTTCTACTATCGACTCCGCACCGATTGTCCCTCGCCGACAATTTTCTTTTTCGATAATAATTGTCCTCCAATGAATGTCACTCTTCCCGAATCCTTGTCGATTTCCCGAGGTCCAAGTTAACGGTCCTTTTCGTCTATTCGTTCATTTTCCCTTTTTTTCCAACGACGATTAAAGACACACGCTTGTATGTATACGCTTCACATCTATTCAATATCTCTCTGACTATTTTTCTACTTCCCACTTTCTCTACCGCTTCGACAATTTCTCGTGCATGTAACGGTGATCTCTTTGCTGCGCATGACGTGCATATCTTGTCACGACGATAACTCGTAGCTAGAGGAAGGTGAGCCTGTTGTGCACTTCGCGTTGTGTATTCCGCTGCTTCGGAATTAGTTCGAATCGAAGCTGGATAGTACTCGAGTATTCAGTAGCTTGTTGACGAGCGTCATTGAGGAATGTTGCGAGTAATCGAGAAATAATAGAGCTCTTTCGAGCATTTAATTTATTGTTAGATTTTTTCAAGCGTTGAACCATTAAAGAGAAGGCATTTTACTTACCGTTTGTAAGTATTATATATCGTATATCGAGAGATCCATTAAATTCTTACACACTGATTTTTTACGTAGAAGTATTGCTTCTTATCTTTTTTACTGCGAGAATAGAGAGATCAATGTCCGATCATATATCGATCTGAATCACTAACTCGACAGAATGTAATGTCAATCAAATTGTGTTTTATGTAATGTTATGCAATAATAAGTGAAATTTGCCACCATTGACCACCGTTGAGAAGCTACGCCATCAACGCTCTAAGAAAATGTTAATTGATTCAACGCTTAATCAAACAATTGGCCACACGGTGGAGATTGTATCCAGTACAGTTCTTACCAAGTTCTTACCAAGAAATATGAACAAGTATCGAAAAGTGTTTCAATCACTACCTGTTCAATCACTACCTGTTCAATTCCGCGATATTAAACATTACGTAAAATGATGCCAATTATTAAAATCTATAACACGAAGGCTGCACGGTCCTGATCAAAGAATTACGTCGATTGGGAAAAACGATCAAAGGAGGAGAAATTAATGCCTCTCTTACTCGTGTCGATGGCGGATTACGGAAGTGCTCGCGCGTAATCCGCGACTACGCACCACTTTACGTAATCGCGCCAGCAGCAGCAGCCAAGGATCACTTTCCTCTCGAGTCGATTTATCCGAGGTGAGAGAGAGAGATAGATAGATAGATAGAGAGAGAGAGAGAGAGAGAGAGTGAGAGAGAGAGAGAAAGAGAGAGAGAGAGAGAGAGAGAGACGCCTCGCTTGCGTTCATTCGGCGGGATAACTGACGACGACGCTCCCGTTCCAAGTAATTTTCCGGTCGCTTCGTCATCGCCGACGCTTCCGGCCATTTCGTTTATGAACAATTTGCGAGGACTCCTCCCAATCCTCTCCCGCTTCTCCTCTCTCTCTCTCTTTCTCTTTCTTTCTCTCTCTCTCTCTCTTTCTTCTCTCTATCTCTCCCTGCCTCCCTTTTCTCTCGCATCACCTCCTTCTCTTTGTCTTCTCTCTCTCTCCTCTCCTCTTCTTTCTCTAGGATCCAGCTTCTCTTCATTCTCTCTTTTATTTCTCATTTTCCGGAACAATTCTTCCTTGGCGATCCGCCGACACGACACGCGTTTTGGCTATCGCCCAAGGATCAAATCATTTGCAATCTGCCGATTTACTGATCCACCAGTGAGTCCACAACTGAAGTTCCTACCTTCCGTGGAGTCGATAGCTGAGTGATGTCTCCGTGCCAGCGACAGGCGAGTCCCCATTCTTGAGATTCTCCGTCTTGGTCGCACGCGCGCTTTGATTCGGTACCCACAACAGCTAATTCTCGATCGATCCTCGTGCCAACCACCCCTGAGACGTTTCGATCCATTGGCCTTTTTTTTCAACTGGCAATCTACAGTAACATACATGTGTTGCCGAGCATTTTCTTTCGACTGTCTGGCAACATTCAACCAACCATAGCGGAATATATGTAACGTGGTCATCGACATCTTCATAAAAATAATTCCCAGAATTTCGCAATTGTAAATTATGTGACAAGTGTTACCAGCATTTAATCGATAAAATTTCCACCGAAAAGCTTTTCAGACATCTACGAACGTATTTAAGTCGAAGATTCTTTGAGGGATTATCAGCAAAATTGTAATTTGCACGTAACCTCTGCTATCTTGCGACAACAGTGTTTCCTCGTAATAACTCGCAGTTTATAACTATTACAAGATCCCGTTGATAAGCTGGTTATAAATTCCCGCGACAGCATGCAAGATGGAACAGGGATCGCAAGGCAATGTTAGACGAACTGCTAATCGTAAACCATTGTCGGCGAACTGCTAATCGTAAACCGAGTTTATCCTTAGTCCGTTTCACGGCAGATGGGTCGTCTGTAATACAAATCAATGAACCGCCGACTGTGCGGATCAAGATATGCCGCGTACACCGCGATGGGATGTGAAACACATCTAGAGAGACTTACGGAGGGAAAGGGACAAGCGTAGGATTAATTGAACATCAAAGTTCACACCTGCGAATAACACATCCGACCTAGTCGGCAGATGGTTGGCCAAACTTCAACCAATCGTTAGACTGTCAACACAATTGCAATTTTCTGGAAATACTTTCCGCAGAGTTCTGCGATCCTGATAACAAAATCACGAGTCCGCTTCGAGTTTGGTTTACAGGATACTTAATATTGAACTTTTGCTACGGAAAGAAGGATCGATTCTTAACGTACAGCTGAAACAACGAATTTTATTATAGAAAATTAGAATTATAACCGAAAAGAAATTTCACCCGCAAGGAAAGTCTAATTTAATAGAAACTTTGACATTCATCTTCGTCTTATTTGGATTTACATGAAGGTAACACGCACAACACGCTACTGTAACAACACCATCGTTAAATAACATGGAAACTAATGAAGGGATATGGATCGAATCGATTGATCGAAAAGGCAAAAGAACGGAGAATCGAAAGAATGAGTACTCGCCGAGCAAAGCTTAGGCTAAGTTCGCGTTCGCTTTGCGCACATTAGCGTGCCCTCATCAAGAGATTCTTGTCGTTATCTTGACTCGAGACGATCCTTAAAAAGGACCGACCTCGTTATGACAACTAATTAATTATTTGAACGACGTTTTGTATCAGCGACGTTCTCAGAGTCTTGCAAGTGGAACCAACAAACAAATCACCTAGAAATCTAACCTCACTCGATATTATACCCGGAATTTCACATCGATATTATTTATTATAGAGAACGTGCTAATTACGTATTGATTGACATCATCCAGGATGAGCTGGCGCGAAAGAGTCCTGAATACACAAATATCCACACAGCGACGTATCATTTTCATAGTATACATTATGTACATATCGAAAGAGCGATATCGTAGTTGCCGCAATAATTTTGCATTAATTCGAATCGCGCGTAAATAACATGCAGATTGACGTACGTTCATTAATTATGCGAAGACCAATAAATTGAATCCATATGCAAGTTGATCGCGCGTGCAACGTTAAACTGTAATTTTCGCTAATGGGCCCACACCGATTTCTCATTTCAGAAGGAGGCGAAAAGAAGACGGGCGCGCGGTGTGCCTACGTTTAATTACTGGAGCTAAACCGGATTTGCACGCGCCTCGCAAATTACGAACTTGCGCGTGTCTAATCTCCGCTAAGCGCATAACACGTCGATAAATATTCGCGCGGATGCTGATCGGCGGCTTGCGGTTAACACTACACACACACACGTATGCACATACGTGCGGCGGTTGTGCACCACACGATGGTTTCTTGTTGCCAGGCGACACGAGGCGCACGTTTCTCCGTGCCACCTGCACTCGCGAATGATAGACTGCGAACAATCTCGCAGATTTTCATTCGCCGCCGTATTTCCCTTTCGTATCACCCACATTCATTCCGCGTGAAATACGCGCCTCAACAAACGATCCTTCCGCGGCAATTTAGCCGCTCGTCGCGTCGCCCCGGCTCATTCTCGAAAATTCAAAGGGCAAAGAAAATTTCAAACGCAACCCTATTCACGGAACAAGATGGTGGGAATGCAAATGCGCAAGTGCTCTCAAAGCACCGTTCGCCGCAGTGAGGAAAATCGTCGCGAAATCTCGCTTAAAGCGAGAGATTCCGGCTCGTCATCACTAGACGCGCCGTAGAGAAATTATTCTTAATGGGACGCAATTCCGATAGAAATCGCCAAAGTTTTAGCGCCTTCTTCCGCGCACTGACGCGAATGAAAATCTTTCCGTTCGTAATAATTAAACGCATAATTAAACGTACGGCCGAGAAATACCTGGCAAAGTCGGTCGGCCGAGCCGACGCGACGCGTCGCGACGGGGCAGAGCGGAACGAAAAATCGCGACAACAAAACGCACCGAGCCCAACAATTCCATTTTGCGAATCGCCTGGCGCGGCGGGTGCCATTTTTTTAAATTTCTAATCGAGTCGTGATACGCAACGCGCGTAGTTTTGCGGGATAGGGCGCGACAATAAAATTTTTCTCCGCCCGGGCGAGACTAGACGTCGGGAAATAAACGAGGTACTCGATACCTGCCTTTCACCTGTTGCACGTGTGTTCCTACCGCGCCGCGGTGTGCAACGACACTTGTCCCTGAAGCAGCTGCTCGAGCAAGATTCCTTCTATCCCCCCGTCGTTGCGCCGCGTCTCGCGTTTCCTCCGCGAGTTCTCCCCTTCGTCCTTGTCGCTCGCCCCTGCAGCCGTCGATCCGTCAGTATCGCGTCTACGAGCTGCCGCGAGATTCTCCGCTGTCGAAATTTATTCCTCGCCGAGACAAGACGGACGGCCGCGCGATCGGCCCATTTCACTGCAGCGAAATACGTTTCCCGCGATCGCCTCGAATTGAAATCCCGGGGTTAGTAAATCAACGGGATACCAGTTGCGGACATTTATTTTGAGCAGCTGCTATTGATCGGCATCACCCACGGCATCGATTTGTCTGTCTATCATTGGAAGAGAATGATGGCGAGAATCGATCGTGCGTATATTTAATTTGCGTTAAACAATAACTTTGCACAGTGCAGATTCAATTTGATTGCAGGATGCGTCAGATATGTCAAATAAATATGTGTTTGTATCAGGTATTTACGTTACGATAATGAATATTTCTTCTGATTTGAAGCTAATGAGATAATTACAACAGCACTCTCGAAACAGGTACATAAAATTATAATACATTCAATTTTATGCAGAAACTTCCACTTGCAACGACGACGGGATGAGTCTACATAATTAACACTCTGGAGCAAGGATAACGATGAAATTTCGTAGAATCAATGACGGCACTTGCCGCTAAGAGGCAAATTTTGATTTAAGGGAGACGAAAATGATGTTAGACGCGACTCAAAGGCGCGAAGCGAACGCGTTTGTTCGGATGCGCTCTTACTTGCGTGCCCCTCGGCGCACTCGATCACGAATTACAGACAAAACTGTAATAAAATCTGCTAACGTGAAACGTGCGGTGCGTGCGAGCTGGGGCACTCATGTAAGACCACGTGCCGAAACAAGAGAAAAAGAAAAGAAAAGAGAAAGAGATGTGCCGACCTCTCTCGATGAATACATTAAGCTGCGTTCTGCTTATTAGCCCTTAAGTGTTACTCGATGAGAAGTTGGACATCCCAGTTGCTCGAGGAAATTGCCCGCACGCGGCTCGCTCGCGCTATCTCGGCTCGAGGCATCGGCGTCTCGCTCCGACAATTGATCGCTCGTAGAATCGCCAAGTCACCAGGGTCCACCGCGTTGTCCACCAAATCGATTGTCATACGAGCGCGCAGGAGCGACGAGATGAGGGCGCGCCCTCGCCGATCGGCGGGGACTCGTTGAAGAACCGAGACAACGAGACGCGCTGAGGCGGGCAATTTCCCTCCACATTTGCGTGTCGGACGAGAATTGTAGATCGTAAAAAATCGTAAAAAAATCCCTCCCCCTCAACTCCCGACGTCCATAAAAATACATCGCAATGTCGGGCGGCGCCATTACCGCCGCCCTTCTTTCGCAGTGCAGCATGCGGCGGCGGCGCTGGAATTTCTTTCCCTCTCGCATTTTTTTCCCTTTAATTTTAACTTTGCGATTTCGCTCGGAAAAAAAGTGCCTCGGTCAGCTGGACTCGCGCGTATAACATTGCGATTTTATGATGTGTCGCTCGCTATTTTACGCGCGGTCGAAATATTTTATGGATGTCTCGCGTCGCGCACCGTAAGAATCGAGATAATGCCGCAGAGTATGCGGCGAACGTCGCGATTCGCGAATTTTCTTTTGTTTCCATCCTCGCTCCCGGATCACGTGCGGCCGAAAATGTTGGAGTCGTGAAAGGCAGAAAGAGACTTTTGTTGCATATTTCAGCGGTGCCGCGCTATCGATCACGCGCCCTACACGAGGAATCGAACGGCGCGCCGCGCCGGGGCCATATGTTGGTTGGCCCTTACCTCGTTCAATAACACGCAGAAACGACTCTCCCGTCCGACTACGGAGAGCACAAACTGCGTACGCACGTGCGCGTGCATATATGCGCGCACCCACGGAATACGATATCGCGAATTCGGTATTTACGAGCGGAACGATCGGCCGAGATTCGGTAATCAATACGCAGCTCGTTTGCGCGTCATTCTCGCGCGAGTTCACTTTCGGTCCCCCCCCCCCGCTGAATTCAAAATGTTCAAAAAACATTCGGAAGTTTCGCGCTCGTTAAATCGCGGCGGTCTCATCGAGAAACCCGAGCTTTATCGACCGGAACAATTCAATCGCACGTAGCGAGGATCTGTTTTCTACCCTTTTTCTTCATCTCGCGGGAGAATCGCCGCGCGAATTCCCTCTTTTCTTGTCGTTGGCGGTGATTCTTCAATAGCTTCCCACGCGTTTGTAGGCCTCGTTAAAAGCTGGACAGGAGTCAATTAAAATGCAGCTATTAAACAGCCGATCCAATCAGAGCTAACAGCGAAATTGTCGACAACCGCGTAACGCGAGGACACGTTTTCGCACGCATCGCGCGGTCGAAATTTACGAGCGGCGCTGTGATCCATCGTGACCCGATGGGAATAGGTGCCGAAATGCGTGGCCCGTTTTCGACCTGTCGATTACGCGCCGCCGTCGCCGTCGCTGCAAGTTGCACTGCGCCCCATCGAAATGCAGTCCGAGCGCATTTCCACCAATTACTCTGCCGCATATATACGTTGTCTACCCCCCCGCCCCCTGCCCTCCCCCCTCGACTCACATCGACTGCTCTTCCTCCATGTGAACAAATAAATTGTATATCTGTATTTACGCCAAACTTGAAGACTTATGTCGTCTATATGTCGTACACCCGAACTTTGTTCGATCCATTTCGCCCTCCGTCACTCAACGAATCAACATCAACCGTTTATTGATTGATATGTCGTTCAGCGTGTGTGTCGCATGTCATGTATGTGTGTGTGTGTGTGTATATATATGTACAGAAATTAATGGCCGTTTCGTGTCGTCGCGCGGCGTAGCTTGCATGCTTTCTTGACGGTGCGTAGGTGATATCCAGCGCTCAACACGCAGATTCTCCCCCGTCCTACCTCATGTCACGTGTCCGTGTGTACGTGTTCGCGCGCAGAAAACTACAAAACAGGGATTGAAACCGGGGTAATTTCGGCGAGTTCGAATTTCGGTGCGCGAAAATCATTACCGTATGTATAATACGTTCCTCGAGGAAGACGCGCTCTCTTTATTACCCGGAGCATCGAGAATCAAACTTGCCGAACAGTTCCGATCCCCCTCGGAATCACAGAGAAAACAATTGCGCGTTCGTGTAAATGTATACATGTGTGAACGCCTGAATGTGAATTCGTGTAAGCTCGTTAATGAGGAGCATGATCAATTGCGCTCACCGTTTGAATCGGCATTGAACGCTGGTCTCGATTGTCACGCCGCGAAGCGCGAGAGCAACACGAGCGCCACGACCGTGACGTTCCTTCCTCTGCATCAAGTCCGCAAGTTGTCACACTTTTTCGCGTGGTCTCATTCTATCAAGATTCACGTCTACGGAAGCGCGCGCGAGTAACTCTTGTCCGTTGAGAGAACTCTCCGAGCTGGCGATTGTCGCAGGCGTCGACGCTTCGGAGAGTTTCGTGAATTGGGAATGGTCTCTCGGTCAGAGATCGAGTCTGCAAAATCCATACACCTCTAAAGATATACCCGAGCGTTTATTTCATTATCGTTTTACGTTGCAATCGAGAAGCATCGAGATGATGTGAGACTAACATCATTTCTTATTGATTACAGATTAATGTTTGCATGGATGCATCCATTTACAGTTATAAATTGAAACCGTTGTAATTCGGACGGGCTCGTATTTCAATATTACGCGTCCACACGGGGATAATTAGCGCAGTTTATTCAAGTCGATGGAAACGAGGTCACAAAGTGCCTTTATCTCCCCCCCCCCTCGTACGTGTGGAAAATCGAACCGGTCACGATTATGCCGGTTACAATTTCAGATTTTACAGGTGGGATCCGTACGGTCGACAGACGCGAAAGGCGGCTCGTTCCCGAATGTAATCACCCGAAGCTATGATTATTAGACGAGGCGCTCGATTGCACGTACAAGAAGCCGACCCTGCGGGGCCGCTTCTTAACGTCATCGGCTTGATTAAGCCTGTCGGATAAGAGGCGTTATATATGAAGATTGAATTTAATTAGTCAAGGGCCCGCGCGGCAACTGGCTCATTTACATCTCGAGACGTCCATTCTCGATGCATCGTGTTGGCGCAGTAAACCACGTGTAGCCGCTCTATACGAGTAAACGCCGAACTAAGCTATAAGGCAAAATATATGCGTTGCAATGAATTATGAGGGGCTAACTTTACGAGCTCGGTGTATCCGTCGTAATTTTCGCTGCGAATCTCACGATACAACCGACAGGCGCTCGCTTGTCGAAATTATTACGAGGGATGATCAAAGAAGGGATCAATTTGGATGGGAAAGAGGACGGTGGCGAGAGAGGATGAACGAGTCGATTTGATTGGATAACTTGAACGACAGACCGGATACGGAATCTTCTTGGCAGCCAGAAAATAAACGCGACGTAACCGACGGTTGAACTGCAAATGTGATTGCTACACATCGGGAACCCCCTTACAATTTCCTCAGTACAATACCGGTGCAGATCCATGCATATATCCAGAAAAAGACGATGTACCGCCTCGCTCGGAGATGTACGAAGTTCGAGGGACTATTGAAGTCTTATCGAATTCGTTTTACCATTATTGTACCCAGGAATATTGGAAAATAACGTCTTTACGAATAATAATCTCTCCCCCGAGGAATAACGTTTGTCGATATCGCGAAAAAACTTGGTACGAAGAGGCGTTTGTAAAAACTTTTAACGAAAACGTAGTATTTCTAAATTCTCGCAAAATTATTTCATTTGACTTAAGCATAATGATTCGATCGATCCATCTCGCGCTAAATGATTAAATAATGTATCGCCCAAGAGCATTGTAGCCATCAGAAAAGAGTTCTTTCGGAGCCTTCGATAGCCCATGGGAATCAGGCAAATATCCTATTTGGCGCCAGATCAAAGAGCAACAGATACCCACTGAGCGACACGGGACTTAAAAGAAACTGGAAAATCTTTTCAAGATACCTCCGGCATCGTCACTTTATTTCCCGTCCACCGGTCCTCCGTGCAGTTAGAAGCGGAGATGGAAGCGGCAGGGATCTTTTGTTGAAGAGATGTCGTTTAATTACTTTCATATGATTGCAGCGCGATATCCGAGTAGAAAAGTAGTAAGCTGTGAAATCTTTTGGTCAGCTCTTATCGGACTTGAATTAAAATGTCTGCACAGGGTAAATCGAGCGGAAAATCTACGTAAACGAAGTTTTTCTTAAAACTAATATTTTATCGTAGAAAAATATATACCAGTGAAAACGGCGGTTATTGACTTTTCGCGCTCGCAGATTAAACATCTCGTCTCCGGCGCTTTAAACTTGTCAGACTTATCGAGCTTTCGCAGAAATTGTTTGAATTTTTGAAAATCCTATATCGTAGAATATATGTATAATAGTTTAAAGCTCTTGGAAAGCTAAAGTCAACCAATTTCCGTTCCTGAGTGAGTTTCGCAGAAGCGATATAAATATACGTTGCCTTATACCTTATCAAGCATTCGCGACAATGCGGTATACGATTTAAAGTTTCGCATAGAGCGGCCTCGTGATTGCTACGCATTCGCGGCGGAGCCAGTGCAAGTTGCGAACCTCTACGAGAGACGAGAGCTTGTTGACCACGCGGAAAGCAATTTTCAGCGACGGTAAAGAGCCAGTTTTCCGCCTGTCGACCGCACGAACGCGTTTTTCCAGGCGCGCATGGCGCGCGCGCTGCTTCACGAGAGAGAAATCACCGTCTCTTCTTCGCACCGTCCCACGGCCGAACGGATTCTCCCGTTGCACGCCTTATCACGAAACGTCGGTCTGTGGATGCACCATCTCGTAGATTTACAGTAGATATACCTAGACGCGAGCGGAATTCGTAGCTGCATGCGCACGTTCGGCTTCGAGTTACCTAACGAAATGTCCCCCGTCGTGTAGATACGTGCCCATCTTAATCAAACTTTGACCTTGGTAGCTCGATCTGGTACTCAACTCAGAGGAGGGTGGTGACTTATCCGATTTCATCATGAACGGGGAATGGTACCTCATCGGTGAGTTTCACTGAGCAAGTTTACGACTTGTCAGGCCAATCAGACTCTGCCTCTGTATTGGCACGAGTATTTGTACGTGTGTTTGCGTATGTAAGGAAGCGTGTCTATTGAAAGCTAAGAGCAAAATCTCGAATCGACTCGATGCGTCAATTAATTAATTCTACAATGATAATGCGAAAGTAAAACGTTGGATTAAGTAGCATAAAGTACATATAATATGAATGAAAAGAAGTTTTTGACAATTCTGATTGATCATCGCTCGATATCACTTAAAAGTGATATGTATTAGCAATTAAAAGCACTTAAAATATCAACTATTTCTTTATGTGACACTTTGTCTCCCATCAAAAATCATTTCAGCGAAAGTGGTAATTGCAAAGCAAAAAGCATATTATTTAATTACTATTAAAAAATTACATCTGCTAAATTATAGTCTTATTAACGTTAAGCAAAATAATAATACAAAAATATAAGCAATCAACATTGATTCATTTTTAATAATTTCTTATTATATAAAATGTATAGAATGTAAGTGAGTTATTAAAGAAATTGTCAATGATTTGTCAAAATAATACAAGTCGTTTGAAAAAAAAATTTATCTTTTTTACATACATATATACATTTGATAATAAAACTTTACCTTATTAAAATAATAAGTCTATCTTATAATAAAATTGATAACATTGAAAAAAGAAATATAGGTTTTTACGCAAGATGTAAAAAGTGATACGATTTACACAGTGGAATATCAAAGTGTGAAAAACGTCAAAAATATTATAATCATTAAAAGGAATTCAACTATTTAACGATCATAATATTTCTGGTATATCCCATACTTTGGGATCTCTTTGCGTAATCTCATGCACTATTCCTTATGTAGGAGCCTTTACTTGTCTCTTTAATATTATCAATTTTATTATAAGATAAATTTATTATTTTAATAAAGCGAAATTTCATGACCAACAATACGTCAAATATATGTATGTAAAAAAAATGTTAAACTTTTTTTAAAGGATAGTACTATTTTAATGAACTCACTGACTCAATTTCCTTAATATAATGGCTCAATTATTATCTATACAAGAAGTCATATTAAAAATGAATAATAGATATTTACTACTTATATTTCTATATTTGTACATATTATTATTTTGTTTATAACGTTGGTTTGTCAAGTTTGTTTAGAAATGATAAATAAATAGATGAATAAAAAATGTTCATTTCTTTGTATGTATCATTACTTTATTTGTTTCAACTTTTGTTTAAACAATTGCCGACGGTTTTTGATAATAGAAATTGTTTAGGGTCGTGATTTTGACAATACATTGTATGCTAAGGTCAAAATCATTCTGAGATATTTCTCCAGAGATAAATATTTATCATAATTAGTATTATTGCTGATATTTCATCTCTTGAGATGTAACTCTCTGTATTTTCGATTCTATGTATAATAAGTCATTTTATTTGCATTTCGATAAAGTTAGTATTATCATTTCGAAGATGTAATTATTAATAAATATGGAAGGAAAAAAAGATGTCTGTTTGACGTAATGTAAATTCTCTCTCTTGCCGTTTCGCGTCCAGGTTTCATCCTCTGTTCGCGGCATGCATGCGCAATGATAATGCACCTAACGTTAATCCATCGCAATTTGCGAATCTGTTTGTACAGCGTGTACGTTGTGAAAGTACAGGGAATGGGAATGGAATTACGAATAGAATGCAATAATATATCGCAAGAAGCTATTATAGAATAGCTCACGACAACGATTTTATTTTCGAGCAGTAATTACGCGACCACATCTTTATCAGCTGAATATAATCTTTCATCCGCATTTTCGTCTTGCACTGACTACATATACATATGTAATCAGGGAATCTATTTATTTTACACAATTGTACTCAATAGCAACGTAGGCTCGAATCATAATTTGTTAAAAGTGAATCTTTATTTTTACGAGACTAATATTCACAACTAACAAGTTCGTTTTCTGCTCAGTTAGTTTTGCGTTACATCGAAGCATCGCGTTGAACGATGATACGAAAACGCAATCCAAGTTACGATTGTCTCTCGTAGTCTCGTGTAGTCGGTTTATTGAATATTCCCCAATATAAATGTTTACTCATCTCAACTCCGTCAGGTTCAATTATTTGAAACGTTGAATAACTTTCTTCTTGAATCATCCTGCCGTAAGTTTATACGGCAAAAATCTTTTTTAACTCAGTTTGCATATTTCACCCCATCGTCCTTTCTAGAGCTACCTTCTGCAGCAAATACTGGTTTTCATAAAAGAAGAGATAGTACAATATATCGCGAAAGAAAATCTCTGTCATCGTGATTCGTTCCAGCTTCTCGACGGGATTCTGGAACGCAAATTTTGCTGGTGATACGAAACAGCGTCAGTGGTGTGTGAAGGAATGCTGATGGAAGCCGTTAAGAAACCGCAACTACTCTTCCCCCCCTTCCCCTCCCCTCTCTTCTCACCCGGCTTTCCGTCATGTTCGCGGATGCTGCACCGTGCTATCCTGTAGCTTCTCGTTTCGTGTGAAGTCGCGATCGATGTTGCGACTAAATAGAAATCGAAAGATTTTATGAGGTTTCCTCGTGTCTCGGCGATGCCGCAATGGCGTATAACTTTATGACGATCCTCCTTCGCGTATGCCGCTATTCCTCTCGGGTGTATCCTTCCTTCTTGTCTTTCTTCTTTCACCCTACCCCTCACTTATAGATCTGTGTCGTTTTACGACTACATTCCTCGAGCTCCCGTATCGAAAAGTGCTATTCTCGCGTACAGCGGTTTCCTCGAAGTGGATTCGGGACTGTCGACACGTCGAAACTGCAAAGAGAGAGAGAGAGAGATGGAATGTATGACAGTCTCGGTCTAACATCTTGAAAAAAATCCTAAAGATATTCGCGTAGAGAGAAATCCCTTGTGAAAGAAGAACATATTTTTCTGGAACGAAACTGCAAGAGAGATATAAGAAACAAAAATATAAAAATCAATTTTGTGTTTCATAAAATGAAAAAATTTACATATAGATATATTATATGTGTATATGTTTATGTTTTTATTATAATTTTGTTAAATTCCATGGAAATCAATAAAACATAATCTTTTTGTAGAACGAAAGAAAAGCTTGAATTGAAACTAATCAATATTAAGCTTCAGCTATTTAAAAGGTGACAGAGACAAAGTGTGCTCAATGGTGATACCGAGAAATAAAACGCGTCGATACCTAGCCCGATGCCTTCGATCTGCTCCGACCGACAAAACGATACACTCGATGTGCGTTAGTGGTCGACATCGACGTAGCGCGAGTAATTAAGAGTGTCGCCTCTAAAGCCGCGTTTGCGGAGACACGTTAATTATCTCGAGGCGGATGCATCGAGCCTGGTCCACGTGCCGAAATACGAGGAAAAAGAGTTCTGAGGAACAAGCGAGTCCTCAGCAACAAGTGAGCGTCCGATATTGCGAGATCGATTCGAGAGCCCGTCCGATCGGAAGCTATTAAGAAACCTTCCGTCCTCGAAAAGTATCAAACGATTACGGGTCAAGGGTTGCCTCTAGCCTTTAGTAGATTTCGCCCATCATCTCTCGTGGAAAGAATGTGCCAGCAGGTGCATCGTATTTAATGTTCGCGTGGACGGTAAGTTCTGCTTTATCGCGAAGTGCATAAGTCGTCTCCGCTTGTTCACCAGTATTTTAACTCGTCGAGCAACGAGCTGGAACGAAAACGGAAATTCGCGACTCCGCAAAGATCTTTCTATTCCTTACGAGACGCGCCGTAATCCTAAGGTGGTTCAAAGGCAGAAACCACGAAAAGTAACCGCGGAAAAATTGCTACGAGAAGTGATACGACGTGACTTTCGGCACGAGGTGCCGCTATGACTTGACGACATTTATGGTTCTCTCACGCGTTCACGTAGCCTCGCGATAAAACAGATGGATGGATGATAGATAGACTCCACTTTATGTCTTGGAATTTTAGTCGTCTCAAGACGCACGATAGTAACAAAAAAAAATAGAAGAGACAAAGGACAATAACAACAAAAAGATGTAAAAATATAAAAATAGTGCTACTGATAAGTGAATATCTTTTAGACAAATGCCATATTATTCTCAGCAGAAGAATATTATTTTATAAAAGTAATAGGATCAGAATACGTAGCGAGCCAGGCGATAGAGAAAAAAGAGAATGAGGAACAATCGTTCGAAATGTAACCAAAGGGCGAGCGATTATTCGTCCGCTTGAAGTATCCGTGTCGTATTTAGTCCCTCGGACAGATATGTCGGCGTGTATATCGGTGCTGGCACTTTTTCCAGGTATGCCGGGGAAGAAGAACACGATAATGTATCAATGCTGCCCGGAGCCGTACGTCGACGTCACATTCACGATACAGATACGCAGGAGGACCCTCTATTACTTTTTCAACCTGATCGTGCCCTGCGTGCTGATATCGAGCATGGCCCTATTGGGCTTCACCCTGCCGCCCGATTCCGGCGAGAAGCTCACCCTAGGTAACGTAACTCGTAGCATGCCTGCCTGCACACCAGCCAGACACACCTCTTCCTTTCTTTTCGGTTGATTCATTAGAATTATTACTGTTTACGTGATATGTAATATATACACGGTACATGTTTAACTTCTGAAATAAAAGATCGTAAGTTGCGTAGATAAAGTATAATGAACCACGTGTAAATTTTCTAAGAAATCTTTAAGATTTCTAATTTCGCAAAGTGGAATAGTAAATTACTTTCCGACAGATGGAAGAGATTTTATTATATTATGAAGTTGAAAACTTTTAGTTCGTCAGCAGATATCATAATTTATACATTTATCGTAAATTTTTACTTGTAAAAGTTCCAACTCGGTTTCCAAATTATATATCCAATTGGCGAGTGACATTTTTTTCGTGACTGATGGAGTCATCCTGTTAATGGTACGTGATGACATACGTTGCATATATTACATATCTACACGCGTGTTATACGTCTTTACTTTTCTGTGAGTATACTTTCCGTTGATACTTTATACTCTCGGCGCCACTGCTGACTGTCCTACGTTTGTTTCGTTTTGACGACGGAAGGAAAGTATTCAAGATCGACTCTACTTCGATCTACGGACGACCAAATGACGTCGCGCAACGTTCTCGTCGGGCGAC
This sequence comes from Tetramorium parvispinum, assembly GCA_011638315.1. Classification (NCBI taxonomy): domain Eukaryota; kingdom Metazoa; phylum Arthropoda; class Insecta; order Hymenoptera; family Formicidae; genus Tetramorium; species Tetramorium parvispinum. The sequence continues at coordinate 22,604 of VBVR01000198.1, read as the reverse complement.
TCTCGTGTAACGACGATCTATAACAGCGAGACTCCATTTCTTTTTCCTCTCACGGATCACACGCACACTTTTCCGGCTGTTGTCGTTAAATCGTTTAGCGGGGCTCTCGAAGCCTCGAAAGCCCTCGTTGCCGATATATTTATCACCGACGACGCGCGACGGTGCGCGCGTGCACTTTCACTCGCGTATCGATTAGTCTCAACATACCTTTGCAATTACACTTAGCCATCAATAAGAGTTTTACTGTCGCCTTATATCGCCGGAGACTGTTATACCTCCGAATAGCTCCTTCACGTCGACTTTGAATTGCGCTCTCAACGATTCGTCGGTTTAGGATATCTCCTTGTAAATTTAAGTAGCTGAAGCATCTCCCGATCAGTCTCGATCTCGTCTAACTGTGACAAGTAGGACGTTGAAGAATCTCGTTGTAGAAGCAGGGAGCAACAGCTTCGAGACAGCTACATATTTCACAAACAATCGAAATCGATATTCCTCGTTGTAATATCTATCTCTCACGTGGATGTTGTCTTATTACGTGTCGATGTGTTTGGCGCACGTGCATTTCTTGCGCATCGAGACCGCCAGTGCGGTCGCCACGTCGCCTCGTAAAATCGCAATGTCTACGGGCACCATCGACGTCTCACGGGCTCACACGTCCACGTTTACATTTACGAAGAGTCGTTCGAGGAAAAGTGCCGCGTGATTTGAATTTTGGATACGTCGGGCAACCAGTACATCGCGTTAGCCTGTAAAGGGCGTGCTGCATGTTACATAGCGCGCCGCGTATCTCGACATGTAAACGCCATCGGTGATGCATATTTTAGGGGCTCCGCGGAATAAGCCTCTCTCGAACGACTCCTTTGGCCCTGCAACGATGGTAGACTCGGTAAAATATTACGTGCCCGCGCGCGCGCGCGCGCATTTCCTCCACCGTGCTCCACGATGAGCGGCTGGTACTCCAACGCTGGCCGATGGTATCGACGAATTTTGACGTATTCCTCTGTTCGGACACGCGCATCCGCGCGGACATCTCCATTTCAACAAAATGTCCACGTTTGACGTTGAAGTGTTAAATCCATCGGGAGTGACAAGTTATCGGCCATGGAGGGTTCGAAGAATTCATAATTCGAGGTGGTTCCATCAATCGAATAGTCGAATAGCCGACCGGGCGCCGATAATACCGAGCTCCTCAATTATTCAGGATTAACAGGCGAATAACCAGCGACAATCGCGCCTTACTGGCTCACCTTACACCGAAACGCCGAATGAACTGCATAAAATGACATCCGCGCCCTCATGAATATTCATGGTGCACCGGCAGATCCAATCTCCGGCTCTCGATAGCGCATTGGGAAAAGTCACCGTCTCTTCTCGTCCAAGTTTTTGACGTGTCAGAGATAATGGGACTTCTCCCCGCGGGGTGCTTGGCGCGATTCTCCTAAGATTGCGCGGCAATGGTGAACGCGCCGCCGCGCCGCGCCGTTCCGGATTCCATCACAAAGCCGAGAACCGAGTAATTCCGATCGTTTCCATCAATCAATTTTTTCGCTCCCGCTAATTTTTCCACGTCTCATGAATCCTTCGTTAGCAGTCGGTTATTCGTTTCTTTCCCCCCACCCCCCTGATTGTCTCGCGCGACTCTGCTTTCAATCAGGCTTTCCAAACACGTCGGGAACGGGCGTGTATGATTCTTGTCTTGTGCCCGAAGCAATCGACGGGCTCCGATAAAATCGGACGAAACTTCAAAGCGGGATATTAGAGGACCGTTTCACCAATGTATCGACTTCGATTGCAAACTGGTTTCACAATGTGTGTATGGCGTATATGTACATATATACCTACCTGCGTATATAACCATCCATCGGCGGTACGTGACTGTCGTAGTGACTCGCAGTCCGAATTCTCGATACGCTCTCGATACTTCCTCACTTATCGTTAATACTACTTTCGTTCCGCGGGAGCCCCCCATTATTTTTCACATGATATTAGTCGGAAATGCACCCCTGTAATTATGATAGATCCATCGCGAAATTCGTGTCGAGTTCCTCGGCCTCGTTCTCCCATCTGTCATATTTAAGAGAACTTCCGAAAGCTGCGGCAATTACCGGGCGATATCTCTGTGCAGGGATGCCATATTTTTTCATTAATTTTCCCTCGGGGACCCGAAATCGTCTTGAGCTGCCCCTAAACAAAAACCGTGTTGCGCAGACATAACATATTGTACTTTAGTTGCAATTTAGCTGTCAAATGCGACGTATCGTTACACAAAGGAATGCATTAGCATATTCTTACTCTGGGAGAAAAATACAGTTACTTTTGGCCTCAACCATAATTTTATAACATCTCTAACACGAAATATGATTAACTTAACTATATGCATCATTATGTTAACTATAATTATCGTTAGAAATATTATAAAATTGTGGTTGAGGCCAAAAATAACTATATTTTTCTCTCACAATCAGTGTATTATATTACTTTCTACATTTCTTGATGTCAAAAAGTATTGCGAATTACAATGTCACTTTGGCAAATCATTTTGCATAACCGGTGGCCGGTTCGAGAAACGATTTTTTCATTTATTCGTCACGGGAGCTGAACTGAAATTTCCCTGTGGTGCTTCGGGAAAACGACAGAATCGATGTCGAGACCAATTCGCAGCGACGCCATCAATGTCACCGTCCTCGTATTCGAGACCGTTCTCAAACAAACGTTATGGTGTTATGGTGTCACAGACGAAATCGGACATGGCGCGCTCTTTACGTCACGCATTATTTTCGGTGGCTCGCAAAACGTATTGTGAAAATGTTCCCTCGGAGCACATTTTCACTGTAGCTTTTGTAAACGGAGCCAAGTGCCGTGCCGAATCGATATTATTCGTGCGTGTAAATGTTGATTCAAGATCGAAACTTTATTGGTCGTTACATTCGGCTTTATTGTGACATCGATGAGTTTCGATTAAATTACGTTATAAATTAAATTATGAAGCGAGAGGAGAAATTTGAAACTTTAGAGTCTTCCCCTGAGATGGTCGATCGAGATGCGGATTATACAAGATGTTCCAGGACCATTAACCTTAATTAATTCTTTGACTAATTGTAAGTTGGAGTAGATTTTCCTTTAAATGAAATGTCGAGGCATTAATATTACCTGAACTGTAAGCGATGGAAAGTAGAATGCTTTTTGTGTGATTAAATAATATAATTTTATTGTCTACCTACATTTTCCAGTAAATTACTTTTATATAATTTGAAAATCTGATTAATTATAAAAATATACAGGTATAATGATCTGTGTTGATTTAATAATGATCATTATTTCTCTTTCTATGGAAAAAGAGTTTAGTACATGTCTCTCCGTTAGAGCAATTGTCATTAAAATTAAAATCGGATATTCTGGGATAAACTGATACATTCAAATATTCGTTAACACCCTTTTACGCAAATGCGACCCCGATATAAAAAATGTACGATCGAATGAGATTCACCGTAACAAATATCGTAAATATCGAAATTAACAGTATTATTGTTCAGCGCGATATAATTTTTTGGATAGACAGAAAAAACAAGCAATCGAGTTATTCTGTCGATGAAAGAGACAAAAAGTGAATGTGACTATATATTCTACATATAAAAATATATAAAATACACATATAAAAATATAAAATATATTAAAGTAATAAAATAATATACAGGTATATACCTGTATAAAATAAAATAAAATAATATATAAAAATATACATACATAAAACAAAGATGCGTACACGAATGCGGATAAAGCTCGCGTGCGCGTTGTGTTTTCACGATCTATAGAGCTATCGGACACATAAACTAGGCAAACTATAATCTCTACGAGTTTATGTTTATCCAGCAACGACAGATAAAGCCCGCTCTTTTCGGTATTTCTCTCTCGAAAGCACGCCGCGAAATTTTTCAAACATTCTGTTTCACGATTTCTTGTTTGTACGTCTAAATGTGACTGAATCTTGGATCCTATTATCAATCCTCGACGTGGCACGACCTAGTAATCATACTAAATAAACGCCATAACGCGAGTGCTCGGCGAGCCTTCGGTGCGTGCAATTTGTGCTTGACGTTGTCGACTATGGCAAGTTACAGTAAAGCCTGGCATTGCAACACGGCTGTATGCAAGGTACCTCATTATCACGTGTCATACTTCATAGGGTAGTTCCTGGATATTACAACGACGAAATGCGTTCACGTCCACGCGCATGCCATTGTGCGAACGTTGCTTAATCTCTAATCATTTGCTAAGCACCGGCAACAACCTCCTGTTTCTTATCAATTTCAATGATAATTAAAACCAATCTAAATTTGCAAAAAATTCATTCAACACGGGCCGCGTAATTCAATTGGATCAATCGATCAAATACTTCTATTATAGAAACCTACCGTCATTCATCAAGCTGAAATTAAATCTCGGAGTTTCAGAGCAGTTTTAGCACGAACGCTCGTTGCATCGGAATCGTAAAAATTAAACGAGAATAATTACATCGGCCTCAATTTAAAGCTCGTGTTAGAGTTTCGGGTTTTTTTCTGTATTTAATAATAGCCCGTCCAAGGTTCACCGAGTGAAACTACCTCGACTCCGACTTTATCTAGGTGGATTCGATAGCACTTGCTGCCTTATTAAGGATTCCACTGACGTACTGTCGCACTCTTTCGTAAAGTTTCCCCGCGCTGCGCCGGATAGATGAGAAGTCATGAACGGGAAAGAAGACGCGGATAACTTTTGCGCTACGCAGCCGCTGTCGTTAATCTCGCGGGATTATCTTCACGTGCGCGCGCCGACGCAATTTCCGGTGACGATGTCATTAGAGTGAACTTCTTCGATGCCGACTGGTACTTTCAACTTTTCGTACATGCTCTTATCGTTACAAGCGCCGATTTTGAGCGTGCCGTTTCTGACATTTCAGAGAATTGCTTTCTCATCGCAATTTCTTCGGTACAAAATAAATATCTCATTGAACAAATGCTTATTAGAATCTAAATCTATTTCGTGTGTTATCAAAACTATTATCTTGATAAAATGTTGCACGTATTCATATTTAGCAGCATTTTAATTCATTTGAATTCAACATTTATTTAGGTAAAGATTCATTCTTAAAAGAATACGTCTTAGAACAATTTTATCTTTGACATATATTGTCAAAGGTCGGTCTTACGCAACATCCACTATAAAAAATTCAGCGGCAATTGTTTAAATAGAAATAAATTAAAAAAGATAATTAAAATTGAAATGATTTGTTGATTTCAACAGCTTTGAAATATATTGTTACCGTCATAAATTTATGTGACTTCAAGTTTTAATTATGAAAAAGTCAGCAGTAATTATTTAACCAAAATTATTTAAACAAATGTCACGGAAGGAATAATGATGCATACGAACATACTTATGAAGCGATTAATATTTTTTATATTTCATTTATTATTCATTTATTTATTTATTATTTATAAATAAAATTAACAAACCAACTTTATAAATAAAATAATGATACGTACAAAAATATAAGGAATCAATATTTATTACTTATTTTCAATAACTTCTTATAAAGGATATAATAGAAAATATTGAGTCTTTTATTACATTAAAGAAATTCATCAGAATTCATAATGTTTCTGTTGTATCCTGTATTTTAGTATTCTGCATAAATTGCGCTATACCCTATATCTTACGTAAAGACCTTTGCTTTTCTCTTCAATGTTTCAATTTTAGCATAAGAGACTTATTATTTTTGTAAGGCGAAAGGTTTCACGAATAAAAATACGTTGAATGTATGTACGTTTAAAAATGAGGAAACTTTCTTTTTAAAAAGCATAGTTTTAACAAACTCATTTCCTTATATTAATATAATGGCTTAATTATATGCTATACATGAAGTTATTAAAAATTAATAATAAATGTTGATTCTTTATATTTCTGTGCGTACCATTATTTTATTTATAACAATAGTTTTTTAAGTTTATTTACAAATAAATAAATAAATAAACATTAATGTCTTTATATGTTCGTATGTATTATTACTTCTTTTATAACTTTTGTTTAAATAATTTTGGTTAAACAATTATTACTGGTTTCTTCATAATTAATACTTCTTAAGAGTTACGTTAAATTCATAACTTTAACAATATATATTTGAAAGCCATTGAAATCGGTGGGTTCGCTTCTAGTCTTCACAATTACCTTCTTTGATTTATACTTTTGTTTAAACAATTGCCGCCAGCTTTTTCGTAATGGAGGTTGTTTAAGAATGTGTTCCTGACATTGTATGTCAAAGTCAGAGTTTAGAAATGTTTCTTTAAAAATTAATATTTATCGATATTTATTTGTAAAATGTCGCATGTACTTGTCAGTTATTCGGACAATGTAGGAGGAAAATTAGGATAAGTGAGTTTTAAAGACGCTCATTCGCAAACTTTTCCTATGAATTATTCTAATCTGGTGTCTTGGCTCCATTTTGCACTTTCCAATTCCCAGAAGAGAAACGTATATAGATTTCCTTAAACTTACCTTGGTTGGATTCGCGGTATTTTGCGGTACTTAATGTCCTGAGAGTCTAATTTATATGAATGATGTACTACGATAATTAAACGAGCGAGTGTGTCTTGAAAATTATCGTGATTACCGTTGCCCTTTGCTGCGCGAGGTGATGATATCATGCGTAAAAGCTCAAACATATTACATGATTTAATTTTAACTTCATGAAAATAATCCGCTTGAATTTTGCAAAGAGGGCAAACACGTATTACTCTTTCCGTTATGCGGTTATTAATCTTTTTAATATTGATATTGTCTGTAGTATAATAAACCGTTAATTCTAAATACTTTGCCGAACACAGAATGCAAAGAGTATAATATATAATATAATATAAATATAATGTAGGGGGAAGTAGGTATAAAAGAGCCGGATCTTGAAAGAGAAATTTCAATTTTTTCTTAAGTTTACGGATGGATCTCGTGGATATTTTATTGTATATGTAGCAGTAATAGCTATCACCCACAAACATTTGACAGCTGGCTACAAATATGTTGCATTGTTTTATCGAGCCGAAGATTTTGGCAGTGAAAAGTAAATATTTGCGTTTTACTTTGGTCTTTTTGGTAATTTTTCTTTATCAAGCTAATGTTAAAAAGTCGTTACTATGATTTTCTGTATGTATTATGTTTTTGAATGATGTAAATATTTTTTTCTCAATCTTTGCCCTTTGTAATGTATTTTGAGATTAGAGTTTCTAAGGGAAAATGTTTTGAAAGAGCCAGGCTAGAGTGTCTTGAAAGAGCTGGCTCTTTCATACTCAAGAAAAAAAGATAATTGTATAGTATGCAATAAAAATTATGACAAGAGTAAACAACTATGGTTTCAATGCAAAATTTGTTCTGGATCGCACATCAATCTTGCGGAATTAAAGAAATATTAAATTATTTTTGTCGAAATTGCTTTTAGTTTGTCACCACGTCTCTTTTATCAAAATGTTTCTTTATTTTGCTTTTGTAAATAACTTTAAAGTTTAAGTTTCTCAAAAAGTATATGATTTATGTTTAAGCAAAAATGATTTAAGATAAGACAAATTCTATTCATAATATATATTGATTTTTATGTTAAACTTTATAAAAATTATTATATCGAAACTTAGTTAATATGTTGAATTATTTTATTCAAAGTTCTTTAAATTGACATAGTTTATCAAATGGCTCTTTCATGACACTTGATGGCTCTTTCAATATCACCCTGTTATGAAAGAACCGATTTTCACTTTTTAAAAAAAGTGAAAAATTCATATTAAAGCATATACCTTTTGTTCTTTTTGTTCATTTGCATAAACGAATAAGAAAACAACAAATTTAACTTATAATAACTTTTTTAAAATTTTCATAATTGTGTTTTTAATCCTTTCTTTAAATTAGCTCTTTCATGCCCACCTTCCATTACTCCGCGTGAAGGTTTACGCAGTGCGATGGACAACATTATATTACCTATAACGTTCAGAAGACGAATAAAGTGCGCCAACGTGTCCGCGACCCAGATACAAAATTTTTACTTGGAAAATCTGTGGCAATTTCAACCATAGCTGTCAAGCGTCGCTTTATGAAACCGGTGAAGTAAATCCCGGTGTCGCAAAGATGGGACTTATGACGGGTGAAACCTGCAGGGGTGCAATCTACTGATGGGTTTTCTGACGGTGCAGCCGAAACTCTTGCGGTACCTTTTCATAGCACTCTCCTTATTTCCTCACCTCTGCCCCATTGTTTCCGCTTCGTCTTCGAGGATTTCCCTTTGTCTTCGATGAGCCTTTCGCCATTGTTGCTTCACGTCATTCGTTCTCTTTGACGTTCAGTTGAGCGCTCTTTAAAACCCAAGTAAGATATTACTGCCACTTAAGATGCAAGAACCTCGTTCTTGTCTTACCAAAAATTCTAGTAACTCGGTAAAATAGTTTGGTGGGAACGTGAAAACGATGCTTCAACATACTTTTCTTGTTTGAATGAAAAAAATTTATTACCGGTCACTTACTAATGTTCAGTCGATAGCGATTATAACAATACTGAAAAAAAATTCTGGTTAAAAACGGACGAATCAGAAAATCTTGTAGGATTGATAAAATATTCTGGTTATTATAATAGAATTCAGTACTTTATAACTTATAATAACCAGAATTCCTATTATAATAATCAGAATATTTGATCAATGTTATAAGATTTTTCTGATTCATCCGTTTTTAACCAGGATTTTTTCACAGTAAATGAAATGTTATGATATAAATTTTTAATAAATTAAAACCATAATAAAATGAATTTGACGTTAATGTACATTCGAGTTACTTGCTGACAACATTACTAAATAATTTTTACAATATTTGTATATCAATTTTTACAATATTGTATATTATAAAGATCTATAACTTTCAAGGTCTATATTTTATAAAGATCTACTTTATACATAATTTGTAACATTCACAGTAATACGTTTTGACTTTTTACCGAGGAATTTTCGCCGTGTATATTCGATTTATCAAAAAGTTCCATTTCTCCTCGCCCTGAACCACATTTTCCTGCTTCTGGACATCTATCTCTTCCATCCCGTAATTAATCATTGGCGAAGTCCAGGATATCTTTCGTGGATCCGCACTAACGTCCGACAGAACTTTCCTTCGCGAGGATCACACGAGGATTAGGGACTTTGGAACTTTCGATGGTTCACGTCACATTTATCTCGGGAATGTCGATACACTTTGGTCATTACAAATTTCCGAACATCGATAACGATTCTCACATGTAAACCTCACACGAATCCATGTCCGTCGAAGGGGAAGGCTAAATACAAAAATGTACAAGAATATGTGTACAATGAGAGCGTTGACGTAATTTAATCTTAAATCAGCATGATGTACAGTCGTTGAAGTTTTTGCAGCGCTTAAAAGGATACTTGACTTTCCGTTGAACTGTCGATTAAAAATATAAAGCGGCATCGTTGCGAATTACGCGACCACTTCTAAACGCTCTGAAAATATGGATTCTCAACAACAGTATCGTGTCAATTACACTTGATTATGCTTAAAAATGCGCGCGAACGAAATTTACATAACATCACGCCGCTATAAATTCCGAAGGGGGCGAGAAGGGGGCTCCGTTGTGGCCGCTCGCGAATTTCATTAACCGGATAAATGCGAGAGAAATGCGTGCGTTGCGCTGCTAACCCGCCCTTGTTGATGGCTGTGTTTGATTGAACATTATCATGACAAAGGACGCGACGTGGGTGCCCATGTAGCCATTCTGCCTCGCCCTTTTGCCAACAAATGTGACGTCTTTCATATAAACATAAGAATATAACAGAATTAAATGTAACGGGAGATGAAGAAAATTGTACACACGTGTACACATACACATATACACATATACATACATACGCGCATACAATTATAAACTTTATAACATACTTTAAGTTTTCTTAAAAAGGAGCATTAAAAAACAGGATGTCCCTGAACTAGAATAAAAATGTCAATGACAAATTCCTATAATATATTAACATATTAAGATGAAAAGTTTAATACGAAAATATTGAGGCTTTAATATTTATTTATTGAGAAAAGTTTACAGATCACAAATGACAGAGCTAAAATTTCGCGCGCTCAGCGATAGCAAAATGGCAAATTTAATCTCAAATTGGAACAAAAATGTTTTCATCGATCAACTTCGGAGACTTACTATATGAACTAAATAAATATGACAGCTGAGACATATCAATGTATAAAACTATCGATGCATAAAAATATCGATGTATAAAACTGTTGAATAAAAACATTTTAACTGTTTTTATAATTGCGGATAAACAGAAATAGTTTCATAATAAAATTTTTTAATATTTTCACAATATTTTTATGTTGTTGTTGAAGATATTCAGTTCATGGAAGTACCATTTTCGTTGATCATTTTGCTATCTCTGAGCGTGCGAAATTCTAGTCTTGCTATTCGTGATCTTCAAATTATTCTTATTTAAAAACTATTACAGTTCTTGCCTTGCTATTTGTAATCTTCAAATCCTATTTGAAAATTATTACATTTCAAGTTTCGACGTTTTCAGATTTAGAATTTTGTTACTGTTTTAGAGAGACTTTTCATTTTAAAAGAATTTGTCATTAAAATCTTTATCGCCAGTTTAGAAACATCTTGTACAAATATAAATAGAAACGTAATAGAACAGATAATTATACGAAATGGCATAATAAACTAAGAATAAAACGTACAGCGAATATATTTACAAAATCACAAAAATTCACAAATAATCCATAAGTAAATAAAGCAAAATAATAGTCTATCTGCAAAATCGAATAGCGACGGTAAGGATGAATGCCAAGGGATGCCTAGTATCCCCCAAAGGCATCATCTTACTCGAGATCAGGTGAGCGTTTCGTGCACTGTTTCGCTAGGAATGAAATTCCATTAAGACTGGTTGCACGATTCCCGCGGTGGTTATAATACTTGTTACGCGAGATGGGAAATCAACTGAAATGAAGTTGTGAAAAGTCTGAAAAGTCTGAAAAGTCGCGCTTTTTGCGATTTATTTTGATTAAACGGAACGTGACGTAAATCACAGACTTGTTATGTGGAAAATTTCAAAAGCAGCCGTAGCAATTAAAAGGCAAATGTTGTGCCAATCTGTAACAGAAAGCATATAGACACTTGGAAAGTTAATGATCATTTTATCAAATATCATACCCGTATTTCTTTTGATACTCTATATTGACTGCTCTTCGGTCTTCTATTCTTTATATTTAAGCAAAACACAGTAATACCTTGCATATACAAATTCAACAGAAGAAACTACTAGAAAAAATTTGTCACACAGTGCCAGCTACGGAGCGCTAGAATTTACTTTAACTCGTTATGTCAGAAATTTATCATTGTTTTTTTCCCAGTCGATACATATTCGGTATTCAACTAGAAAAATCTTGGCACATAGTCTTGTTTTCCTAGTATCCGCATGAATAAGCTTTTCTATACATAAGCATTACATACCATTTCGCATAAATATATGAAATGGCCGTGATTTGTAATAGCTGATTTAACAAACATTTTTCTGGCACATTTAAAGGGAACAAGTCAATCGCCGGCAAAATTAAGGAGCATGCACTTATAAGGAGTAGGTACTTATTTTAGTAGCAAATAAGAAATATAATTTTTATATTGAACTTGAAATTTTGAAAAACTTGTAATCACAATTTTATAATATTTCTAACGATAATTATGACTAACTTAATAATACATATAGTTAAGTTAATCATATTTCGTGTTAGAAATATTATAAAATTACGGTTAAGGCCAAAAGTAACTATATTTTTCTCTCATTATATCTATAACGAAATAAAATTTTTAGAACTAAAATTCAATATACTTTCTGAATATCTTTCAATGACATTTATACAATTGTACAATTATTGACACGTGTGATATAAAGAAAAAGTTATTAGACATCAAAAAGTATCGAAGTTGGCAGAAAATTTGTTCTTATTTCAGTGTGTGAAAATTAACTTTCCATTTTCTAATTGCTTTTCTATAATTTCTATCGGCAAACTTCCATATCTCTAGACTAATAATCTGTCATGTACGACGCATCAGCATGAAAGCAAGTTCGTCCGATCAGTGTTTCTCGTGCAAGTCTCTCGGACACGGTTTCGAAAAAGTATCGATCGCGCACGCGTTCCGGTATTCCAGCGAGCGCTCGGGTCTAATAGCAAGGAACTAATTGGTCAGCCTTCCTCAAGCTCCGCACCTTTCCCCGCTGACCGACAACCCCCGATGTTATTGGCGGTTTGCCATCCACCGCGGACGCACCTTGTCGCGGTTTACGTCCGTCGATCTCATCGAAATACGGTACTCTCATTCGGTCGTATCTCACTTAAACGTACCATTAAACGAATTAAAGTGCATGTGAACGGTACAAAGAACTTGCTTCCGATTTTAGATATCATTAAAGGAAAAATTCCTCGACTTATACAATCTCGAAGTGCTGAACAGCCTCGCGAGATTTCCGATAAATTAGCGTTTTTAAATAAATTGAATATATTTTTAACAAGTGTTCATTTATAATATTTTTTTACTACTTTCAATCTTTTTAAGATGAGATTAATATTATGCAGCTGATTTAAGTATTTATTTCCTCGATTTACACAATTTTGAAATGCTGACATTGCAGTTTTGCGAGATTTCCGATAAATTTTGCATTTTAAACAATTAAACATATATTTAAAAAATAATCTTTAAAAAATAATTTTCTATTTTCATTTTATTTTCAATTTATTTTCACCAGTCAGGATATCTGTGATAATATCTGCAATATAAATTGCAGTTTATTTGTCGATTGCTCACGGCTCAGATGCGCGCGTTTCTAATTAACTTCGTCGTCGATTGCGAGATTCGTTCTTGTAGCACCACAGCGGACGCGTCGCATATTTTATACTTTCTGATTTGCGAGTGACAATTTAATGGCGACGACAATTCATCGACTAGCAGAATGAGTCCACTATGCTCCACAGCGGAGTTTCATGTAACTTAACTACGTATACATACATCAAGCTTAATGACTCATTGTCAAGTCCCCTTGCGCTTCCAAGAGCCATCGTAATGCTCCGAACTTGGTGAGTTAACTCGCGACATCACGATTTGTTAGTTTCGTTCAAGGAATGTTACGTGATTTCGCACGTACTTACTGCTGCCGGAGTGAATAGGGGCAGGTCATTAATGAACATTTAATACGGTCCGATTATCTTTAATTAGTTGTCCTTTTATACACGTAATAGTATTCTGTAACAATAAAGTATTAAAGTTTTTCTTTTCCACACGCATACAAGCATTACCGAGAGAAAAATATAGTTACTTTTGGCCTCAACCACAATTTTATAATATTTTTAACGATAATTATGGTTAACATAACGATGCATATAGTTGAGTTAATCATATTTCGTGTTAGAAATATTGTAAAATTATGATTGAAGCCAAAAGTAGCTATATTGTTTCTCAGTGCAGTAACTGATTTAGTCAATATATAAAATATAATAGAAAGGCTATTTTGTCAATGACGTCTAGCTAAATTTTTAATATTTTGATGTATTCTGTAACGAAATTTATTTTATTTTGTAACAAGAATTCTAACTATTGTATATCAAGAATTACAAAAATTATACGTCTATTTTTACTAATTTTAATAATTATATATTTTGTCAATTTATAATATGTGATCACTGGAGAAACTTTATTATTGCATCAAAATGCAAAAATTGTTACCATCTATAAACATTACATTTATATTATTAAAGAGAAATTTCCTCGATTTACACAATTTTGAAATGCTGACATTGCAGTTTTGCGAGATTTCTGATCTAAATTTTGCGTTTTAGACAATAAAACATATCTTTAAAAAATAACTTTCTAAATTTTATTTTCAATTTATTTTTTTGCTAAATCATCTTATTTGTTTGCTAAACATATTATATATCTTTGTTTCTCATACCCTGCACAGATAACCCTTCAATTAACATTCGTTTATGATACCGGGCTCTTAATTGAATTATTGGGTTCTCCATGAATTCATATGACAATTCAAATTTCATCCGACCCAATCAATTTGCGGTCGAACCGTCCGTTTCACTCGAACGAGAGTTGTCAATCGCTCGCAGAAGTTCCTAATTCTGGAGAGGAGCAGTAAGATAATCGAATTTTGCTGGTCACTTTGAAGACTGTTACGCAGTAATGGAGTTGCCAGCGACTTAGGCAGATTCACCAAAGTCGCCTAACGTTGCGGATCCTCGCAGCACCAGCGCTGCGTCCGTTACACGTTCGGAACTTTGCGAGCTAATCCTACTCTTGGAAATCCTGCCGGGGGCGAGTAGAATCTACATGGGATACACGGGATTCGATTGTTCGCGGTCGTCCACACTTAATCATGCGAGCGAGCTCATAGACATGTCTTCTCGAATGTTTGCGCAGAGTAGTGTAATTCGCGCGGTCATCGCGTCGGACGGATTCTGTCGGATCATTCCCGACATTCCCTCATTGTCATTAATATCACGTTGTAATCAGCGAGTTCTGGTTTCATCCGCAAACTCGTCACCTTCATATTGACGTAGCAGGTTTTCCGCCATTTTTCTCTCCTCACATTTCTAACAAATCCAAATTTATGTGGAAAATAAATTTTTCGTGTGACGTTATTTTCTAAAAAGAAAAAATGCAGCATAGCGTGATAGATGCAATAAATAGCTATTGGAAAGGTTGGTAAATGTTAAATTGTCACGTCACATTAGTAGGATCGCGTCATTTAAACTACATATTTCTCCAGGATCGAAAATATGGAGATGTGATAATTTTATGAGATCCATAAATCGCGCATTCCAATTCAAACTGGACTCACAAATCAACATTATCAATCAGATCACGATACGCGAGTGCAAATCAGAATTTGAAACGTACTCAAGCGAGGGAAACACAGAAAGTCTGAGCGACCGTCGGACACCATGTGTTTCGAACTGACTTGCGTCACCGCAAAGAAATGGAAAGTGATTGTTTGCACGATTTTATCTCGATCTTCCCCCTCCAGTTTCAGGCGTCAACGGCCTAACGAACTCTAAAACTTAATCTAGGTGCCCTAGAGATCCGAGGTAGCACGTAAAGCCCGTGCGTTGCGACGCAATTGTTGATGTTTAATTTTTTGGGCCTGTTCAGGAGTGACGATTCTGCTGTCGCTGACAGTTTTCCTGAACCTCGTGGCAGAAAGCATGCCGACGACTTCGGACGCTGTCCCTTTAATAGGTACCTATGATTGTCAACCAACGGTAACTCGCATCTGGCAAGCGTGTTTTTATACAGTATCTGTATATACATTCGTATGTGTATATATCCATGAAACGCGGAGGGCGCGCTGCGATATATCATCTGACGATGGCCGTATTTATTTAACCATTACGCGTATTGACAATACATAGCTGCTAGTGTTGAAATGTCATAAATTATATACAAATGTCAAGTGGAATGTGCGACATACAAACCAATTAAAATTATTCTTCTATTTGCCGTCAAGAAGGCATCTCGAGTCTAAACGAGTGAATCGTTAATAACTTCAAAGTAACGTCACACAAAGGTTTCCTCTTAAGCCTTTAATTAATTGCACGATAATTAATTGCCGGATGATATAACGGCACGCCCTGTAAATGTACCTTCGCCTGTTTTTTTTTTTGCGCAATTCCTAGAAGACCTCGACGAAGTAACCAAACAGAAAGGTGGAAAAACGAAGACGACGGATTACAAAGGTAGTCTAGAATGGCAAGTGGATCGGTCTTATCGTTCGGGTAATGAACGCTCGAAGGCAAGCTCGCGAATCAGGCACACCGAAAAGGGCAGCTCGATTACTTCTAGCTAAAGAGCTGGCGTGTTCGGGCGACCTATCGCGCCGACGGGCTGCTGAAGCTCGAGTTAGAAACAAGGTGGAAAAATAAAAGGTCGCCGTGGAAATCAGGATTATACGTTTCCCGAGAGTCGATAGTTCCCTCCCGTTCTCTCTGTCCCACCCTTTATTATCCCGTAGTCCGCTCCTAATTTCTTCTCGACCCGGGGTCACGCTTAATTTAGCGTAATTGCGTTATTTCCGTGCGAGATAAGGTAGTTTCTTAAAGCTAAAAACCGAGAGAGAAGTTGAAGTCATCAGTCTCCCTGTGGTTTTTCGCGAAATTATTTGTGCAGCGAGATTGTTCGAGTTCCGCGATTACAGAGAGATTCCTGTTTTATTTCGACGGGACGGGGACGCCGCGCCGTTCCTTAGGCACATGTCGCGCGAAGAAAATCGCCCTCCTGTCACGATTTCGGAGTGGATACCGCGGGTGTAAATCGCGCTAGTGTAGAGCGTCGAGGATGTCGCGAAGGATCACGTGGATCAACGCTAAAAGCTTCCAAATCCCACTACCGGTTTATCGCATTTTAGCGGTACAGATCCGCCGTCTCGTCGGAGAGTGATACGAGGAACATCTGATCTCTGCTCAGACTTCTGATACATTAATTCGTTCAATTGAATTTTTCGTTTCAGCTCGTCCGGATTGATGTCCAAATTTTAATGGAAAGAAAAGGTTTCTTTATCAAGAACTTCGAGGTCACGAGAAAAGACGATTACACTCTTCTTACTTCATCTTAAGAGTACATTTTTTTTCTCCTATTTTCCTCCCAGAATAATAGAAATAGAACAAAGGTACATCAAACGAGAAATATAAAACATTGCAATTATTGTTTAAATAAATCATTTGATCTAAAGAGTTTAATATAGACAGTGAACGATACTTTCGTTCATGATATTCTGCAACGTCTCTCGTCTCCCGACGGAAAAGCTTCTTCACGGCATAAGCGGATTAACTGCGCGCATCGTAATATTTAGATTATCGCAATTAAGATCCTATGGATCGTTCGGAAACATCGTAAAATTCAAGTGACATCGGAGGCAAATACACTTGCAAAATGCCGCTGGAAACGATCTACCCGCTAAACAATTACGCGCCCAGTCAAATGCGCTCGTTCGCGGACAATACGCGGGACAGGCTCCCTAGAACTTTTATGTACAATTTTACTTTTATACTTGCATCGATGGTGACTGTTATGTCGGGATAGCAAGCAATAAAGATGTGAATGTCAGAAATAAAATCCGAACAAACGAGCCGGACTGTTTCCGCCGCGACGGAGGGGCTAATAAAATAGATGACGAATTAGTTTTACGATCACAAAAGCGCTGTAGTACATCATCGTAAAATTAATTTCTACAATTACGAGTGGAGTTAAATGGGACTTTAGAGCAAGCTTCAAGGGATATTACGTTTATATAAAATAGGTAATTAAGATACGAAGACACTCACATCTTTGATTCTTGCAATGCCGAATTAGCTCGTTTTGTTCCTGTTACGTGACCCGAATGATTTGTTTCCACGCAATATTCGTGTACAATGAATTTGTTTTTTTTTCCGATTTCTTCCTCTCCAATGTTCTAAACTTTGAAATCTTTTTTTTGTAGAATCTCATACAATATTATTGTATTATGTTGTCCATCTAAATATCCTACACACACACGCATAAATATCTACCAATATACATACTTGTTTAGTATTTGCCTTCAATAAACAGCGTGCTAACCGCCTAAAAGATCGAAAATAGTCTTAAATGTAATTTGTCGCATTACTTTATGTTACTGACTTAACGAGAAACATTCTATGGTGTACAAAAGCTTGATATTAGTATCCAATTATATTAAACACTATAAATTTAATTTGATGTTTGCGAAAATAAAACTAACTCTTGCGTAATATTTGCATAAGCATCATGATAAAGTTCTCGAACATTCAACGAAACGTATAATCCTGATAATCCTATAGTAGCTGATCAACTCTCGTTTCGTTTGAAAGAAAAATATCAAAAATGATAATCAACTCACGTATGATGGAAGCTATTGAAATCACGTTGAAATTATGTTGAATTAACTCTTCGAGGGATTTATTTCCACCGAATGGCAGCGCACATTTCTAGTATATGATGCAAAGCACTTTCAACGCATAGGTTGAATTAAAGCGCTTTTGCATTTAATTACATTAGCCATACATATAGTCCTAGATTATCGCGAACAGGTGAGATCCAAATGAATATAAATTTAGAATTTGTACAATTCGAGGAATTCCCGGAATATTTACTCAAGAAATCTCAAAATGTATTGCAAGCGATACACTTTTATCTCCTTAACTTTAGCCTTGATTAAATTAACTTCGTTTAATTATAATTAACGTGTTTTCTTAAAGAATTTCTTAAAGAATACATTTCGAATTGTAACAAAAAAAGGAGATTTGATTAAGCGCATTCAACCTGTAGTTAACGTAACAGATTGCAACAAACGTCGTTCCATGCGACGACGCGTGATGCAAAAAAAATCGATTGATTTCCAGAAGCTGGTCCTTTCTATGCTCAACGAGAGAAAGAAGAAGAGGAAAAAAGAGTATCCCTCCAACACACAAACACACACACACACACACATGCATACATGTGTACATACTCAATGCAATCCAGACGGGGAAACGTTCTCATTATGTATTTTCTTTCCTCTGGGAGGAAATTTAATTAAACTCCATGGCTAAGATAAATGCGCCATGCGATGCATCTTAAAACAAACCATCATGAGAGCGGAAACTGAACACAAATTCGTTTAGATGCTATTTCGTTCCTGCGAAATGCCCTTTTCTATTCTTTGCAGGGCCATTCGACTATTCTACCATTGTTCCATTTCCTTCAATGATCGAAAGTGTAGAGATTTACATCTTGTTGCCAAAAATCTTTATTTGGTACGTGAAAGGAGCAACAGAGAAAGAGAGAGAAAGAGAAAATGATTGTCAATAATTTTTCGAAAGTCGAAATCGTTAAGATCATTTCAATCATTCTTCAATTAGTGAAATCTAGTGGCACGAAGAAATTAATTTCTAATTAGCGCTCGGTGAACGCTTTGATCTCACGCAGCCAATTCTTTCAAGTAAGATTTGGAAGGATTTTTAATGCAAAGAGGTATCGATATATAATAACTGCTGTTATTAAAATTTTCGATGCACATTGCGATCGAAAATAGTTGAACTTTAATTTATTTAACAGATTTAACGACTCTTGTTACACATATTTTCTATTCTTCGCTTAACGATTTGTTGATTTTCTTTTATTGCAATCTTGCACACGTAACAAGCATGACTTCGACGGATAATCTACAATTTTGACAAACTAGCAACAGATATTCTGGCATGTTTAGTAAAAATACTTGCGTCGTCCTCACACTTAGAGATCCACCGATTAATTATTGTGGCGTTTCGCATAAACAGGTGCTTCCTTCTTTCCAGCATAGGAAATCAAGTTGCTTCCGCGAGTCGCGATTGGAGATACTTGAATGAAATCACTAATTTAATACGAGGTACTTGGCAGTACAGGCTGCTAATTACATGCTTGCTCGCATAAAGTTGCTTCTGACAGCTCGACGAATTGTGTAGTCAAGATAACACGCGAAAGTGCAAGATTGCATAAAGTTATCAACGTTAGTAATATAATGACCCTTTTGACTTTCCATCTTTAATCGAATTCATTTATTATCGGAGAAATAACAATAATTCTCGAAGTGTGTAATATTTGATAATATAGAAAATTAAAACGTGTTCAGATTTAACAGGAAATTGCATTAACATATTTTAAATCTCTTTTAACAGAAACGATTATAGAAAATTATATTGAAGAGCATTTTCATAAATTCAAATGAAAATGAATTTTATCAAAAGAAGATTAATCTAATAAAAAGGGAATTAAAAAAGAATATTATTGGATATTATTTGAAAATAAAAACGAGATATTTGTATTATAAATTCAAAATTTATTTTTTTCGCTAAAGCATTTCTAAAATCTCAACCTTCTCAATTGAAATAATTTCCTTTGTGAAATGTAATTAAATATATGTGACATAATATTTATTTATTGTGAAATTATTTTTAGTCATGCGAATTTTTCATTTATGAATCGGGAGATATTCTTTCACGGAAAATTTCATCCCAGCAATCTTCTATAACGATAAATTTTCCGGGTGGAAATAAATCAAGACGATGTCTCGGACAATCTCAATCGTTCTCTATCCAATTGATGATTTCGTCATTTGAATCGCCCGTCTGTGCCATATGAGAGGCATTCTGTAACCGCTCCGAAATAGACAGATGGATAACTCCGTGGCTCTCTTTATAGCGGCTGTCCCGCACGATTAATGCTCATCGGTCGCGAAATATGATGTCCGCCCGCGCGCAGCCAACGATCAGATACCTTGCCCGTGTCGGGTTTTTTTCGACGAAATCGCGCAGTTGTCTCGCAAATGCGCTTTCGCACACGTCTGTGTTCGACACCGCGGATAAAACGCGGCGTGCCAATTGAAACGACGAAAATTCGCGATACACACCGGAACAAAACTGAAACACAGCCGATGTATGCCGATGTATGCCCGGTGTAAAGTGACATTTTTGCAAATCGGGTCGTTCAAGCACAACGAGAGCAACATTTGTGAACGAGGATACCAAACGAGATAAAACGTTTCTAATTATCACGAAAAACCGCGGATAATTATCGAGAACAGCAGGCAATTCAAAGTCGGCTATTGTGTTTTATTATGTTATCGATTGTCGTAAATACGATCACACGAACGAACGAAACTCGCGAATTTCATTGAGCGCTCTCGGAGACCAGAGGAATTGCGACATCCGTGTCACAAGTAAACTACGAGACAATGTTTCAACGGCAACAATCCGAGAAATTGCATATTTTACATAAGCGACATTAAATTATTGCACCTCCATTTTTGCGAGTTTTCAAATCATTCTTTGTCTTATGAATTTCTTTTCTTCTTGAATTCTTTTCACCTCGTGTCCTAATGTAAATGATGAGTCAAGAAAGTCTGTTAATGTCAAAGGTATTTCTTGAATGCAATTATAAATTTATTATCACGATAAATTTTTAAATAGCTCTTTTAATTTTACTCGTGGCTATCTAATTACACATTTAATAATTATAACATTATATTAGTTATTTCAATATATATCGGCCCATTTAAGTATTTCTTATTTGAAATCAAATCTTGCTGGCAATCTAATTCAATTTAATTTGAAAATCGTACGTAATCGTATTTAGTATTTGACGTGTAATTTGACCGTCTTAAAATAAATTTCTCCAACGCCATTTAATCCTAATAGTGATTGAGTTGTTCCGCGTATAAATGAGCAATAAATAGCTTCTTTTGATGAACCAAATTCCGTTTTCTCCGGTAACTATTTCATGCTAGATTTAATCCATCTCCTTTACAGCGTAGCTCTAAGGAAAATTCAGTAACACGTCTTAGCCATTGGTCAAATCGGTCCGCGGGCGACAACTTCGTAATTTCAGTCTCGTCCGTGCCTGGGGCGTTGCGAAGCCCCGGCTTAAATCGACAAGATAATCCATAACGGGGACAACAAAATAGACGGAAAGCTGAACGCGGTCGATGAACCCGGGTCCGCTTTGTGCATCTCGAGACCGATTATCGCCGCGCACGATGCAAATTTATGCAGCGGTGCATGGGCTGCCACGCCGAACAGCCGAGTGGGAAGAAACCCGTCAGCTACGTCGAAAGCAATTGTGCGGGAGCAGCTATTGTATTACTGTACATGCGGCTGCCGTTATAGCCGCCATCGCTTTCTGATGTGCCGATATTGCGTTCGTATGATGATGATAGCACGTACGCGTCATAAGTTATGTTTATCTCGAAGACCGAGTTTTAACCGCCGCGCTTTTCATGCCACCGAATAATGCGATGTATTTTTAAGATTACTGCAATTTTCAGCCCCGCGGTAGCTCGAAATCGCTCAACGTGCAGCCGCATAATTGTTTCCAGCTCCGTGCCCCGGGACCCCCGAGTTCGAAAAGAATATGTGACAGGCGCGACAAACGGAACGTATATATCTCGAAAAAATGCTCGCGCATTCAACAAACGTCCTTTTGTTCGTCGCGATGAGCACGTACAGTAATCCTGAAAATTATGAATTTTAATTTCCGCGCTCTCATCGTGAAAATTCAGAAAAAATCCCAAACTTGTCGAAGAGTTCGTTGAAATAAAATTAAGATCTAATACACGTTATAAAAATGTGCGATTTATATAAGAAAGTTTAAATTGACAAAAAATATCTCACAAAAATAAACATAATACACTGAGAGAAAAGTATACAGTATTTACAGCGACTATAATTGAATACACAGAAAAAACATTAATTTCAAATCAACATTAATATTTTCATATATAAGCAAAAATATAAAATCTTCTTTAAAGAGTTTGATAATCATAAACAGACATGAACTTGCTCACATAAAGAAATTGTATTTCTGTTTAAGATTATCAAAATCTTTAAAAAAGATTTTATATTTATTCTTATGTATGAGAATATTATTGTTGATTTGAAATTAATATTTTCTTCTGTGTAGTAAAATAATTATAGTCGAGAATATTTTTATAGTACTCATTATAATTAGTAATATAA